>JABUQX010003467.1:0-42500 GCA_015478945.1 Trachelipus rathkii | reverse complement strand
ATGCCACATCAATTTTTGTTTATATATATATATATATATATATATATATATATGCATATATACTGCTGCTGTATATCATACCACCATGCCTGCTCCATCTATATATCTCTCTCATATATATATGTAATAGCCTTAGCATAGCCTTATATATATATGCTATTTCTATGCTATATATATATATATATATGCATATATATATATATATATATATAACATATATATGTATATATATATATACTTTATATATATATATACTATCTTAGGATCCTAATAGTTCAAGTTATGATAAATTTTGTGAGGTATACACGGGTGATACACTATGCCGTAACTCGTAATTAAATTTTATATAAAATCTCCTACTGAGGGCAATTTTTTCTGTCCGTTCAGGCAGGGTTGCGGAGTCACAAGGTTTTGGGTGGACCCGGAACCGAAATTTTTTGGGGGGTAGGAGCCGGAGCCGGAACAGACAAAAAAAGGCTCGGCTCCCGGCTCCTTGAATCATAAATATCTTACAGAACAAAGAAAATTCAAGCAGGGGATTTCGACTGCTTTAAAATTTTAGAAGATGAAGCATCTGATTAATGCTTTCAAAAAATAAAGAGGAATTTTTATAATGACATAAATATTCCATGTAAATAAGGGAAAGAATGTTAACTGAAAATAAAATATTTCTGTCGACCATTTATGTTAATCCACAGTTCAGAATCTTTCTCCGAACTGAAGGTCTGATATTAAAAGTTAAGAATGCTCTTTGTGAACTAGGGCTTAAAATTAATAACACTATCGAACAGGAATCTGGATCAGAGTCAGGGAGTTCATCAGTTTCAGGAATTCTTTATTGTAGTATCTTATCATAAGAAGATGAAGAAACCAAACTTGATAGAGACTGGGACCAATTAAAGCTTGCAGAAAAGCGATTGAAAAAGACAGTCAGTCATTTAAAGACCTTCAACCCAAAAATCCTTTTGTATTGTCTGTAGTTTTTTCTTCTTCTCCCGGTTAGCTTGTGCATACTCTTGAGACCACCAAGGGGTTGCCGAACGCCTACCTGTGAAAGATCGCGGGATGCAAGCTTCCTCTGCTGTGATAACTTGCTGGAAGAAGTTAAAGTTGGAAAACGCTTACTGAAAGGAGAGAGAGAAATAACTGTAGCCTGATGATGGTAATGGTCACTGCCATATAAGTAATCAAAGCGGGACCAGGTGAAGCGATCCATAAGAGAATGGGAGCAAAAAGGAAATATCAATACAGGAAGAAGTTTGTGTATCTAAACGTTCATAGATAGGGAGTCCTGTGTTAAGGCATCCCAGTCAAAAGGGGATTAAGAGATCAACAAGGATCTTAGACTAAGGCGAAGTGACAGAGCAGCCCCAAAAGGAGTGACGAAGATTGAAGTCTCCCAGTATAACACCCGGAGTGGGGAACTGCTTAAAAAGATCGGCCAAGTCTGTCTTAGTAAACTCGCTACTGGAAGCCAAATAGATCGAACAGACAGTGAAATCGATGGACAAATGGATACGTGCTGTCACTGCATGAAGTCTAGCTTGAATAGGGACTGAAGAATAGGGAATTTCTGCGCCTCTTCTATCGTTGTCACCTCTTTCTATAGATGTTAGAGGAGATTTGTATTCTGACAGTTGGAAGAATTTGCGATAACATAGTTGAAGTTCCTGCAAACATACGCACTTTGGTGTACATTTGCTAATTGGTTGAACAATTTCTTCTAAATTAGAGTAGTAGCTGCGACAATTGAAGGAAGGTGGCCATGCTATGTTGTTATGAATATTATGAGGATAGTCTTTTTGAGACAATTGTCTCTATGTTGCTAGGGATAATATTGGAGGTGGATATAGACGAGGAGGAGCAATAAATCCTGGTGGTAAGGAATAGTCGTACAACAGAGATTCTGGTTGCACGATCGGTTTTGGGAGATGGGGAGTTTTCAGTGATATTTGGTGGAGGGATTTCGCCATGAATGTGAAGTAAGTTCAGTTCAACCAAGTCCATGTTTTTATGTGGACTTGGTTGGTCGTTGGAAGAGCAACCAGGATGGTCATGTTGGGAATTCTGAACGATATCAGTATTTGCCAAGCAAGCAGATTCAAAAAAGTGTTAACCTCTGGGTGTCGCCACTTGTACTTAAATATAGATTCACTCGAAACCGTATCACTATTTAACTCTTCTCTCGTTGACAAATTATACCAAAATCAGAAACTTACTTTGCTATTATGAGGGGGTTCGGGACGTAAAGTGAATAGCTTTTTGCCTTATTATGGATGATATTCAGTATGGCGCAAAGAATGAATATGGCGAATGGAAGGCTGGGTAACAAGTTGACAGAACTGGCAAGCAGGGGGAAGATTCCTGGTAGAGGAGACATAGGACCGCAACATCTCCTCTGCTACTTATCTTTTATTATTTACAACCGCACCGCACCTGGTGGCGGCTGCGACGGTACAAAGTGCCAATCCACTAGTGTTGGTTTTGTTTTGTTTTGTTCCCCTGGTTCCTGTCTCCCAGCACTCTTACCAACTCTAATCTATGACAGATGTGAGGAAGGAAATCAATTGGAAAAACGTGGTTTAAACAAAGTTCCTCCCTAGTCAAAAAGTAATTAATAAAATTTGATATAAATAATTTATTTAAATGTAAAAACTTGAAATAAATTAAAAATAATAAAAATTTTAATAATAAGTACATAACGTTTTTTTTAAACTTTTTTAATAGACAAAAAAAAATTTTTTTAAAAAACTTAAAAGAATTTGCCAATTAATAATATACACAATAATATAAAATATAAAAAATATAATACAAAAATCAAATTCACATTAAATAACAATAATAATAATAATAATAATAATAATAATAATAATAATAATAATAATAATAATAATAATAATAATAATAATAATAAAAAATCACTGACCAAATCTTGGAAAATTAATAAAATTGGACTAATATATATATATATATATATATATATATATATATATATATATATATATATATATATATATATATATATATATATATATATGCTCAACCTTATATTAATATATGTATAATATATATATATATATATATGTAACAATAATATATATATATATATATATATATATAATTTATATATATATATATATATATATATAATCAGAAGCAGAATATGTTAAGTTACAATTACTATAAGGAAAAAAATTCGTTCATGGGACTATCTTCTTGCCATTTTAATTAACTATCTGTTAACTTTTGGCATTATAAACTATATGAATTGTACTGGCGTACGCAGAGTAGATTTTCTTCATAACCCCTCAGCCCCCCCTCCCACCTGCGTACGCCAATGGTTAAGTCCAAAGATACATTTTTAACATTTTCTAAGAATTAACATTTTGGACTTAACATATTTCAGCTTCTGACAAACAAATATATTAATACAAGATAATGAAACGAGAAAGAGAATCACACAGATGAGGTTGTACACATGTACATACATAGGTAATATATAATACTACTATAATAATAATAATAATAATAAAAATAATAATAATAATAATAATAATAATAATAATAATAATAATAATAATAATAATAATAATAATAATAATAATAATAATAACATTTGCAATAAACATGGTGTAATTAGATACGTTGGCAACCATAAGAAAATTTTTCATTAAACGTTTGCAACCATACGAAAAATTTTCATTAAAATTTTTTTTTACTATATAAAAAGACTCCTTTATGACCAACTTTATATCTCCCCTCCCTCCATACCAAAAAGTAAAAGAATTTTATTGACGCTTCAAAGTGAACATGTTCGCAAGCGGACTCTTCAAACATGTCAACTTTATAGATGATAAAAAAAAAATTAGATGCTCCCTTTCTCTCTAACAAAATCATCGCAAAAAAAAAATTCTTCACAAAGCTGTGGATAAAAATGTTCCTTGCTTTGGGTTATTTTAAATGTTTTCACAACTCAAAAAAATATATTTATATCAATACTTTATCTAGATAGCTTCTTAATTAATAGATCTAAAAGTCTACAAGGATTTTCTGTGTATCTTTTTTATTACCAGAAAAATAATTGGAACTCTCTTTAAACAAACAAATACAAAGCACACAGACATACACGAGTTTGGTCGTGCAGTCCACAAAACTGCTAATAAACTTGGTGAAATTTCAATAAAGATTGAAATTACTCTCCTCGTATCTAAAAACAATTGCTACATCTCATTCTTATTTAAGCAATCACTTAGAAACACCTCTCCCTAAACGACAAATTATTCCAGATAGACACGAATTATAATTGAGGCTCTACCCAATGGTATTATGCAGATCATCCAATCCTATAAAGAATTTAGCCCCATGACAACATAATAAAAGTATTATTGTTACACAGTGCCGTATTCACATGGATATTGGCAGACACAAAACCATTTTTCGTATTTTACCCTTCGAAATAGTCTATATTTAGTAAAACCTTCATCAACAACTTTTATAAACCCATCCCATCTATGCATGTTAACCAGGCTCTCCCTCTTTGCAATTTAATCTCAATAATTCTAGCGAGACAATATAGTTATTGCCTTCACATAACGTGGCTTAACCACAGTTCATTTTGTCATATTTATTTCATTATTTCCCTGAATTCACCACTTATTTTTTGGGTATCTTTTCAAATACGAAACATTCAGCAATTCAATGTCAATTGTCTGATTTTAAATTCCACACCCAAAAAACAATGTTTAGTGAATCTTTTCCTTATATTTATCGAGATCTTGCTGCTTGTCATCATAAATTTCATCTTATTTGAGGTTTCTTGGCTTCATCTATACCTCTCATAATATCATACACTTATCTTCTATATCAGTTAATAAAAATTTCAGACACTTAAGCTTAAAATTTCTGATACTTCAATTTGTTAAGCCGTTTCATCAAGCCTCCCTTCTAATGTTAACCATAGAAGTTCTGTTTCTCTATTAAACATGTTTTTATGTTATTTTCAAACTTTTCGCCGCAATTGCTTTTAGCTAGCAAATTCAATAAACAATTTTATCCCCACCAATTAATAATTAAACAAATCTGGTGAAATCGCACAACCTTGTTGGGCACTCTCGCAACAACAATTCAGATACTATATTCTCTATTTTAACTGTTTCTGTCTCCAATAGGTAGTTCTTAATTATTCTTAATTCCAATCTATTTCCAGATTCTTTAACATCTTCGTCAAGTCATACTTTGTCAAAAACTTTTCAATTATCGACAAATCATAGTTAAAAGTATCCTTCGACGTTCATAACTCTCTTTCTCTGCTAACATTGGTAGCACATAAATGTGTAGAGTTTCTTGTAACTTTCCCTTTAGCAAACCCACAGACCCCTTATTATTCTTCATAAATTTGACGTCTAATTTCATAACTTATTCTTACTAACACTAACTACTCATAGAAAGATTACTTGACTCATCATACTAATTGTAAGGTTATTATAGTAACATTCCCTGTACTTTCGGAATGGCAGTGAATATGAATACACATTTACTCTTTTCACATTCGTACATATCGTTTACTAGAGCAGTTATCTCTTCCACATTACCTCAAAGCCTTCATCATATCTATTGCTCCTCCATCCTCAACTACTTCATTTCCGACTTTCATCTTAATAATGGTAACGTTCACTTCTTTTCTCATAAATAAAGGTTCTCCACCGCTGTATGGATGATAATTTCAGACTAGGGAATAAGTGTGATCTGTCCCCATAAAATTACAATATACCTGACTTTTGTGCTATTGAGTAAATATCTTTTTGTCCCTTCATGGTAATTCTGCAACTCATAGCAACAGTTAAAATTTAGGAATTGGCCAGGACAGTAACTAACGTAATTCTTGAACCGTTGCTGTACATGAACAAAGCAATAAGTAGTTCTATGACCAGCCTTGGAAAGGTAATGGTGTTTCTGGTTTGGTTTGTGATAGAAACGGTTATGAAGAACTCATATGGTTTAATTCACTATCCGTTTCATACGTTCCTTGTGAATTGTTTTTATTAAATAGGTTTATGTTAATAACAGGACGTTCCAAATTATAACCAGGTACAGGTGGGACAGAGTTGTGTTCAAGTACGAATGATTCTAAAATGATTAAACCTGTCTGAACTTGTAAGTGATTGTCCTTCTATAAAATGAAATATAATATATATAACCCAATGTGCAATGTTAAACCTTAAGAAATAAAATTTGAAAGCTCAAAAGTTAACCGACGAAATTTTTTCAAAGTATTATTAACCATTTGAAAATATGATGCAACTAAAAAATAATCGGCACACAATGGTTAGAACAACCTGTCAATATCAACTGTAGGATGCACATTTTATAACTGGAATAAAACTTTACAGGTAGATCTATAAATACATTGATGGAAGTCCAAGAATTTTTTTTTGTTTCAATTAATAACAAGAGCGGACCTTGGTATAGCGAAACATTGTTAAAATTGAAACTTTAACTGATGCTTAAAACCTTTTGAAACCACTAAAAAAATCTCTCTCTCTCTCTCTCTCTCTCTCTCTCTCTTCTTCTCTCATCTCTCTTCTCTCTCTCTCTTCCTCTTCTCTCTCTCTCTTCCTCTCCTCTCTCTCTCTCTCCTCTCTTCTCTCTTCCTATCCTCATATCTCTCGTCATCCTCTCATCCTCCTCCTCTCCTCTCTCCTCTCTCTCTCTCTCCTTCTCTCCTCTCTCTCTCTCTCCTCTCTCTCTCTCTCTCTCTTCACTCTCTGCTCTCTCTCTCTTCCTCTCCTTCCTCTCTCTCTCTCCTCTCTCTCTTCTCTCTCTCTCTCTCTCTCCCTCTTCTCTCCTCTCTCTCTCTCTCTCTCTGCCTCTTCTCTCTCTCTCTCTCTCTCTCCTCCTCTCTCATCTCTTCCTCTCTCCTCTCTCCTCCCTTCTCTCCTTCTCTCTCTCTCTGTCTCCTCTCTCTTCACTTTCTCTCTCACTCTCCTTCTCTCTCTCTCTCTCTCTCTCTCTCTCTCTCTCTCTCTCTCTCTCTCTTGTCTCTCTCAATGTTCTCCCTCCTCCCCCCTCTCCTTTCTCTCTTCTCAATTTTACTAACTCATAACTAGCGTACAAAATCCCACCATCTCTCTCTGCTCTCCTCTTCTCTCTCTCTCTCTATATATTTATATATATATATAAATATTATATTATATATATAATTATATATATATATATATAAATATAGTATATAATATAATATATAATTATTTTATTATATATATTTTAAATTTTTATATATATAATATATATATATATATATATATCATAATATTAAATATATAGTTATATATATATACAATATATAGATATATATATATAATAATACATATATTTATCATATATATAATTTATATTACAAACAATATATTATAAAATTAAACAGATATAGAGAGAAATATCTCAACCCATATATATATATATATATATATATATATATATATATATATAGATATATATATATTATATATATAAATAATCTTTCTTTCTTTATATCCTTCCTTCTTATTTACTTCTTCACTTGGGTAAGGTGCTGTACGAGCATCGGAAAAGAAAAAGCAGTAGGAAGAACATGACATAAGTCAAAAGATAAAGCCCGAGCCCTACCGCCCCCTCAGTCACCATTAAATAGTGGGAATCTCCCAGTCAGAAAATTCTACCTAAATCTTCATGGGACCAGCGATGGAGCCCTCATTGGCTATTACGCAATGTAAGGTTCATCCTATGGCCCAGGTGCGCCACAACCATTGTACCCCCTCACAATCCACCCGCATTTCACTCCTGGTTATACACCTTTCTCGCTCTACCCAAACTCACCATTTCTCTCCTTCAAACATTGTTTTTCTCTCCTTCAACACATTCCGTTACTTTGACTCAATTCCCGATTTTTTCTTCGGTCTTCCCAGCGGCGGTTCCCAAACAGCTTGCCACTTATACATCCGCTTAAACGCAACCCGACTACATTCATCCTTTCCATATGACCAAAATCTCAACGTACTCGTTTACTTTCTTCTCATTACCCTTTCTTTCACACCACACCACTCTCTAAAAGTTCATTCCTCATTTTATTCAATTCTTCTACCACAACGCAACACCCTAAGGGATTGGTCCATTTCTGAACAACATTGAACATTTAGATTTGCTTACTTTCTTATCCAGGACCATAGTCTCACATACATACAAATAAACAGGTAACCAACCAAACCCTCATGTAATAAACCTAGCACACTCAAAGAGCATAGCTCCCTTTCACATTTCACCAATCGATTTAATGCACCAGCCAACCTCCTTGTCATTCACAACTTTTCCTATACACTCTGCATCGTCCGTTTCCTCCATCAAACATATACCCTAAATATTAGATCTATACTTCTTATAGCTGCACATCCTTAACATAACTTTCACACTGAGAGTGTCCTCACTCACAACCATAACCTTACTTTCTATTTCCACGTTTACTATCAAGCCCCTCCTTTTTACACACTCCTGCCAAAATTCTCTCTACCAATCGCTCTCAAAAGACTCTCTTCAATTCGCCAACAAACAAATTCATCGGCATATAATAGGTGGCACCTTCCACTCTCTTCCATATTCTCCACCATTCTAACATATATGATATATAATATATTATATATATATATATATATTATATATATATATATAAGATATATATATAATATATATATATAATATATATAATAAAATAATATATAATATATATTATGTATTCTTGTATATAATATATTTGAACAGTTCTAAAAAAATTGAAACAATATGTATTTATTTCCTAAGGCCTAAGAAAACATATTCGGCCAAATGCTGCTTCGGAAAATGACCATTCAACCGCTCAAATAGTCCATCATGTTCCAGATATCGTTCAGTCAAATGTTAGTAAAGTCCAGATTGGACAGGACACATTTCTCTTTTACGAAAAAAAGAGCGTGAATAAATTAACTCCAAAAAAAAAAGAACTTTTTACTTTCAGAATACTGAAATCGGTACACAACGTAAGGACATATTATATAATCATATCTTACAAATAAATAATGATAACATTAAAAATAAATAAATAATACTATATATATTAATACTATATATATATATATTATAATATATAGATATATATATATATATTATATATATAATAATATATATAGTATATAATATATAATATATATATATAATATAATATATATAATATAAAATATAAATATATATATTTATATTCATACATATGTATATATATATATATATATATTACTATATAAATATATATTATACTATATAATATATAATTATATATATATTAGCGTATATCATATAAATATATAATAGTACTATATATTATATATATGTCACTGGATATTAAATTAAGACAGGTTTTCAAGATGGATGTCTTCGTTGTTGAGAATTGGTGAGATTACTTAGTTCCACTTCCACCATTTTCCACTCCTGTATGAATAATAATAATAATAATAATAATAATAATAATAATAATAATAATAATAATAATAATAATAATAATAATAATAATAATAATATCTTTTGAGAAATGAGATCAGAGAATAAATTTTAAATTTAGTTGTGGTCTTATTTAGTTTTAGAGTGAGTTTGATAGATTATTTTGAAATACTTGTGATGTCATTAACTTTCCTGTTAATTTCCCTTCTTATCAAAGTAAATTTGAACTTCTTCGTTTTATTTTCGTATCTTGCTTCTACGTCTTAAAGTTTTATGATTTTTGAGGCATAATTTTAGAAACAATAAATCAATATCTGTCTTGATATAATTTTTGAAAGATTTTTCCAAATTCCTAACAAAATTCTCAAAAGAAAATAATATCTTTAACCCCTTCTTTTACGTGAGATACGTTGACGACACATGTGTCATTTTTAAAGATTATAACAGCGCTCAAAATTTTACCCACAAATAAAATTTTATTCACACAGACCAATAGCAAATTAAGATTTACACATGACGAATGCACAAGCAATTTGAATTTTTTAATGTGAAAATAAAATTTTATTATAGTCGGCAATGGAAAGAGATATTTACGTTAAAAAACAGACAAGGAGTTCTATATATGAATTTCGAACCATACACACCTCTCGCTAAAAAGTATCTCATAGATAAAAACACTGTAACACGCAGCCCACAAATTAACATCTAATTGGGAGCTCTCTGATCTAAGGAATAAAAAGAATATGTAAGCTATTAAATAATAATGATATTAAGAAAATCATATTTAATAGGAAAAAAAACCGTGAAAATACATTAGACATATATTGGCAACTAAAGAGAAAGACAAGATAATAATAATACTTGATATTCTATTAGAAAGAGCGAAATGGTTGGTCCAATAAATTGAAGAGGTAGTCAAAATTGAAAATTATTTTAAAGAAACATGCAAAAGGTGTACTAATTCTATTGCAATGAAAGTGAATGTAACGCCACCTACTTGATTATAAGACGAATACACTTCGTCAGAGTATGTTGCAACACAAGTACAGACCAAGTAAGATGCAACACCATATGTAGGTGGAGCACCAAAAATCGCATAACAATGAAATAGTAAATTACTTTAAAATTTTGACTAAAAATAGTGAATTTTCTAATCCTAGCCTGGCGGAATCCCTTATTATAAGAAAACATAGACCCGACATTAATATAAAATATAACGAAATATCCCATTACCTTAACATTTTTACTTAGAAAAAAAAAATAAAGACACGATCTAATTTATAAGCTTTACATTTTTTTTCGTATATTTTAAATTATAGTTTATATCTTACTTATATTTGCAATATATTTTAGCTTCGTTCTAAAAATAAAGTCATACGCTTAAAAATGTTCAACTTGAGTGGACGAAAATTCTGATAGCTTCAGAAGGCAATAATTTTGTTTTATTCAAGAACTTTCCCGAAGAAAATTAACGAAAATGTTAGGAAGATTTTTAGGAATTTGGAAAATATTGCAAAACATTTATATCAGACACATCCCGAATTATTGTTTCTAAAATTAGCCTTAAAAATCGGCTCCTTTTCAAACTTTACATGACTTAAAACTTCTATGACGAAGCAGCAAGACACGAAAACAAAACGAAGAAGTTCAAATTTACTTTGATAAGAGGGAAATTAACAAGAAAAAGTTAATGATATCACAAATATTTCATAATAATCTATCAAACTCACTCTACAACTAAATTTGAAATTAATATCATAATGTCATTTCTATATAGATAATAATCAATATAAAATAAAATATAATAATATTAATAATATAATAATAATATAATAATAACAATAAATAATATTTATTATTATCATTATTCATATTATGCATATTATTCATTATATTATTATATATTATTATTTATTATTATTATTATATTACTATTATTATTATTATTTCTTAGCAACGCAATTATTATTATTCTTATATTATTATTATTTATTATTATTATTATTATTATTATTATTATTATTATTATTATTATTATTATTATTATTATTATTTTTATTATTTAATTTAAAATTTAAAAGGAAATACAGTAGTGGAGTTTTCAAATGTTTGATAAAAGGTGGACGTGTGCGACTGAGAGGAGGAGGACTCGCTTGTGTAGTCAAAATCTAATTTTTAAGGACGAAATTTCAAAAGTGTCGTTTATCAATGAGAGGTTGTAGAAGAGTACACAAAAATATTTTGTCATCTTGCCAAACTATGATCTCGTAAAGCCTATCCCAATGTCAAATTCTGATTAACCCCAGCAACATGAAATGGTAAATGGAGGGCGTTCTGGGACTGCACGGCTCTCAATAATACGATAGATAAATGGTTTCTAAAGAACAAGTGATTAAATAAGATGATTGGTGATGGGGGCATTAACATGTTTCAGCACAAAATTTTAAGGATATCTTTAATTGGAAAAAAAACAGAAATAAAGAAGCCAAATTCCAAGTAGTATTATGCTGTGGTGACTATTTAATGTAAAAAATTAAAACAAAAAACTAATATAAAATGTCAAGAAACTGAAAATGAAATTAGAGGAGGAAGTAGCATTTAAAGCAACCTTAAGCAGTACCAAATGAGAATAGCTCAGTTTAAAATTTAGGTCAGTTTCTAAACACGATGAAGAGAAGGAACCGAGTTAGAAAAAAATTAAATTTCTGAAAAAGAGGAATTGAAGGAACCTACAAGAGGAAAAGAAAACAATAATATGAGACAGAGCAGAAGATCGAAAATGGGAGAAAAATAAGAACGCTGAATGTAAATAAATTTGGAACCACCATTACACAAAATAAAAGAGAAAGAAACAAGGATAGATATAGGAGAAGGAGTTAATTAAAACGTTATTGGTTAAACTGTGGGTACCAAAAATAAAAAGAATAAAAAAGAGGAGCGATGATAAATCATTGCTCAAAGATGAATCTGCTAAGCTTCTGTGCAGCTGTGAGCCATAGAAAAAAGATTTGTGAATACAAGACTTGAACAAAAGGGATGAAAACGAAAACAATTTTTCGATAAGATGTACTTTTGACCCACAAGGAAACAGTAATATATGAAAGGTATCTTATGAGTAACGTTGAGCGTGTCAAGAGGTTCTAAACGGATATCAGGGAGCAAACAGGATAGAATATCGAGGAACAGAGAAGCATACTGCTCCATCGAGGTTGAGAAAACAATTAAGAAAGTATGTTAACAAACAATCTGAAGAAGAGTTTAGAGTTGGAAGAGCATTCTCAGATTCACAAGTGGTCAAAGGTTTAGTTTTAATGATAACAGGAAATTTATTTCACTGGTTTAGTGAAATCATAATTAGGTGATATACTTGTAGAATACTTGCTCCAAACTATATATAAAGTCATGAAATACCAGGAAAGAGCATAAAAGCCCTTTCAATTGAAAAAAATTTCATGCTAAGGATTCGTGGTTTACCCTTCAGACTATAAAGTATTGGTGTATATATAATGTAATTGTGAGAAATTAACATGGTTATTTGAATGAACAGTAAAAATTTTTGGTTGTAGAAGACTTTTCATTAATTAATTATAGCAGTATGCGACAAGATGAATATGCAACTTGGCACAAACGTTACTGAAATGAAACCAGTAATATTCTTCGCCTCTTCCTGTTTTTATGTTTTCAGTTATAGTTTCTTATTACAGTTTTCTCCAACTCAAACAGAATCAAATATCCTTTTACTATTCTATTATCAATCATAAAAGTTTCTTTTCACACTAACATTCAATTATAATATGCATTCCTCAATAACATTACGGCTTCCAAATGTTCTTAATATCACAATTTATTTACTAATTCCCGAAATGGATGCTTTAAATTTGTTATAAGAAATAAGAAATAGTCAATCAAATAATAAAAATAAAAAATCTGATATTTCATATTAACGTTAACGAAGACCGAATCATCACTTCTATAACAGACTATTAGCCTTTCATATTATAAAATAACAACCTCAATAATAATAATAATAATAATAATAATAATAATAATAATAATAATAATAATAATAATAATAATAATAATAATAATAATAATAATAATAATAATAATAATAATAATAATAAAGAAGACATGACAAGTTACCTTGGTTTAACATTTTTTCCGGACTTTCTCCCTCTAGCGCCTCAATTCCTTCTTCGAGTTCATCTTCACCATCTTCTTTTGATGTCGTTGGAGCAGTGAATGAAGTCCACAAAGTCGAAAGAGCACCTTTGGCCGATGTAAGCGCGCCTCCTTTTTTTTTCCAAACATATCAAAATTGAAATTATTATTATTATTATTATTATTATTATTATTATTATTATTATTATTATTATTATTATTATTATTATTATTATTATTATTATTATTATTATTTCATAGTTGAAAGAATGATGTAACAACGAAGTATATATATAAGTTATATATTATAATATAATATATATATATAATATATATATCATAGATATATATAATATATATTATATATATATATATTAATAATACTATTATATAATATATATATATATAATAAGTATCATATATAATATGAATATATAATATATCATCCTTCCCAGATGTGAGGTGAGTGTGTAGCCATTACCCGAACAGGAAAAGTAGTAGGAAGAATATACGCAGTCCAAAGAAAGCCCAGCCTTATATCCCCTTTTAAGTGAGAACTCGTCGCAGTCAGAAAAATCCACCCTATGGTTTCACGGGACTGCCACGGACAATTACTGTGGCATCTTGTCAATGTCAAGACCCACAACCATACCCCCCTCACAAAACCCCACCATTAACTCCTATTATTTATGCACCTTTCTTCTCGCCTTTGCAAACATTCCATTCTTTTTATTAGGCATTTTTACGACTCTAATCCACCATTTTCTTCGGTCTCCAAGCGAGTCGGATCCCAGCACACTCAGCCACTGATACATCCTGCCTAGCCGACAATATCCATTACCTTCCATATGACCCAACCATCTTGACTGTACTCTCGTTTATTCTCTCAATACTACTTTCTTCACGCCACAGAACTCCCTAATGGGTTCATTCTTCATTTTATCAATTCTTCTCACATCTAACAACGTATTAGGGAGTTGTGTGGTGTGAAGAAAGGAGTAAATGAGAGAATAAATGAAAGTATATTGAGCATGTGATGTTATTTTGTGTAAAAACTCGATGATAGAAGGGCTTAAGCGGAATCATAGTGGCGAGTTGTGCTAGAATCACAGAGGCAGGAGACCAAAGAAAAATGGATTGAGTCAGTAAAGGAGTGTGAGAGAGGAATGTGAATTGGCAAAGGCGAGAAGGTTGCATCAATTAGGAAGTGCAAGGGCGGGTGGTTTTGGAGGATGTATGGTGTGCACACCTGCGCCAAGATGAACCCTACATTGAACGACTTACCATTGTGAGGGATCCGTCGTGTGGTCCCATGAAGCGTTTTAGGTCGGAATATTTCGCTCGACGAGGTTCTCACTAATAATGGTATGAAGGCGGGAAGCGGGGACATTCTTTTCGACTCTTTGTTCATTTCTCTCTACTGCTTTTCTTTTCCGATGCTCGTCACGCACCTTACTCCCATTCTTGGGAAAATAGAAGGTAGATAAAGAAAGAAAGAATATATATATAATCTTACCAACAGCTTCTTTTGTTTTAACGACAGCTGTTCCTGTACTTGCCAGAGTCTGATTCAATCGCCTCCCTTTGTCTAAACTTTGGATGGTGCTACGAGAAGGAACAAAGAAGAAAAAAAAAATGAAAGAAAAAAAAGAAGAAACCTTGTAAAAGGAATTTACTTTTTAATACGATCTTATTATATGAAAAAGGATTTTTTTTATTGTTTTATTTTTATTTTATTTTATTTTGTTTTTATTTTATTTTTTTTACTTTTTTTACACACATCTATAATTAAATATCTATAGAATAATTTAAAAATTAATAGAATCTTTAATTTCAATTTAAGGAACTTATGTAAGACTTACTGCGAGAGTCTTATACGCATATCGTTCATAGAGAGATGACCTGCATGAGGGTGTCCTGGAATTAACTCTAGAAGGGTAGGGTAAGGACCTCCAGCTAACCACATCCGATAATTATGAGTCTCCTTCCACGCAGAAACAAAGCTACTGTTAAACACTTCATTTTCACGACTAACATCTGAAGAAATAACAACAAATTAAAGTTCTTCATTGTCGGTGGTATGTAGAGATACCTAAAAGACGTGAAGATCATTTAACAGAAGTGGTTCTAACCACATTCAACAATTTGATAAGATCTCTTACCCTTTAAAAATAGTGAAAACATCAAGCTTCATTTAAAAATGAGATTCAAGATTGAATTTTTAGATTAATTTAAGTACTTAATACAAATGAAAAAATATGAAAAATAGGCGGTCATAAAATTATTACCTATTCTATAAATTATTAAATATTAATTCATTGCTTTTTAATTTTGTTCCCTTGAAAAAGAAATAAAACGGACAAAGAAGTGAATTAATAGAGAGAGAATACACACGCACACTAATACAACTTTTATTGCTACCTACAAACCTTTAAAAGTTTGCCAACAGAACTCAAATTATGCATACAAGCTATTTTATTACCTAGTTAATAATAATAATAATAATAATAATAATAATAATAATAATAATAATAATAAATAATAATAATGATGATGATAACGATAATGATAACGATAATGATAATGAAAATGATAATACTAATAATAATAATAATAATAATAATAATAATAATAATAATAATAATAATAATAATAATAATAATAATAATAATAATAATAATAATAATAATAATAATAATAAAAATAATACCTGGACATAAGGACGACCTTAGCATTGTAAGAAGATAGACCTTGAACTGGTGTCGAATCCATTCCTCCCCACCCATCCACCCAACACCCTCAAAAAATATGTCAGGAGCCTGAGACAAGATGCTTTCCTCACTTCCTCCGGGGCTTCTTCCCCCGGAAGCGTTCACAGCTTCCACTTGTCTCACAAGATTCTCTGCAAATCGCAGATCTTCGATGGACAAGCTTAACTGTTTTTTAAGCTCAGGATCTCCAACCTCAATCTTTCCATCTTCTAATTGCACCAACACTTCATAGAGATTCTTTTTATGGATGAAGAGTGTGTTTGACGCGCCAACGATAAATGCCCTCGTTGATGGCGAAGTCAATACTTCCAAGTATTGAAGAGATAAATATGGATGCAATAAGTTGCCCTGGAAAGAAAAATTTAAGGACAAGAATTTAAATATTTCAATACATGAATCATCTTTTTTGTAAACAAATTATATAATAAAATAAAAAAAAATCAACAAAATTGGAAGGTCTCATTTTAATGGGGAAAAAATACAGATAACTTCCGAGAATTTCAATATCCAATGTTCAGAAGTAACTCGCAAGTTATTTATAACTAAATTAAAGTAGGATAGAATGTAGGAGGTCAGAGTATATATTCTAAAATTTTTACTTTTAAATATGTACAAGTTTAGTGACATTGATACCAAACTTTTTAAAAAAATAATACAATATCAAAAGTTGAAAATAAAAAGTTAGATGTTAACAAAACTTTTGCATTTCTCTTTAAGTGTGATGTAGAAAGTTATCAAATCATTTGAACATATTCATATAATATTAAGAATAATAAAAAACATTTGTTAAAATCATAAATATAAATTTTCTGATTCATTTCTTTAAAATTTGACTCCGGTACAAATGACAAAGAAAATAAAGGAAAATAAACAAAAATTTAAAGTCATTTTAACTCCTGCTAAAACCAACTACTCAAAATTGTTCCCTTACGCATCAATAAGTAATCTTAGTTAGGACTTCCTCTATGATTAAAATGCTCATTGGAAGTCCTTATGTTAGAGCCTATACAACACTGCGATACCCTCTTGGTACCCTTAGTGGAGAAGAAATGTCATCCTTTGTTTAATTTTTATATTTGGGAATAAATGTTGCGGGGTGGGGTTGGGGGCAAATCCGGGAAATTAAGAAGGGTAGGAGACAGAAGTCATATTGTTTAATGAGAAGTGAAAATTCAGTCGGAGCATTACCATGATGGAACAGCCATTCTCTTACAAGTCAAAAGTTCTCTCAAATGTCGTGAATGGTCCGACGTCGATAATCAAAGATAAACTACAAATTTTTGCAATGTTTTCGGAGATTTGAAAGTAGAGGTTCTTAATATGTGGTCGTCGTTCTCGACTTTGTATATCACCGCAACACTCGTGCTAGACTTAAAGATTAATTATGAAGCCTTTTACGAATAACTTACATGGTTTCTACTATACTTTCCCCACCCATCCCTGACCTTTGGGCGTAATTTGATGTGCACATGCTGTTCTATGTTCTAATATATTGAAATCTCCAGTCACAAATGTTCTTTCAGTTTTATGACCTTCAAAACATGAAAAAAAACAAGCGAATTCGGCGTTATAACATCAGTCTCTCTCTCAAAACTTATGAAAATCACCTACATAATAAACTAGTGAAATCAATTCAAATGTAACCTGTTCTGGTAGAAGCTACGCTATAGCTTATCGAAGAAGGGTGAAGTCTCAGAAGGAGAAGTTTTCAGAACAACAGCAAGGAAAACATCAGGACCAATAGCATTCTTAGTATTAGGCACAGAGAGAGCAGTAACCACATCCTCATAACAAGATTAAAAGAAGTGGAAAAGAAAAACCTACTGGAATCGTCTAAAGTGAAATCAGAATCAAAGGTGTCAGCAAAGAGTTCAGCTTGCCACAAGATAAGATGTTGTAGTAGGAAAAAACGAGGAAAAAAGTGTCAGAAAAATAATAATAATAATAATAATAATAATAATAATAATAATAATAATAATAATAATAATAATAATAATAATAATAATATATAAAAAACTACCTTTTAACGTGCTTTATCCCCTATTAAGAGGGTAAAACGGGGAGACCACAGGAAATCGAACTTTTTTAAGGCCGGGACTATCCCAAACCCAGCACCACCAACATGTTCGCAGTCGAGTTTTAATTTGCCCCCAGGTAGATAAAACTCCAACTGCTACTCTCTGAGGATTTGAACCAGCGTCCTCTCGTATGAGAGTCGGCGACTCAGACCTCTGCGCCACGAGGCGTTCTTATAATTAATGATAATGATAATAATAATAATAATAAAATTAATAATCATAATAATAATAAAAATAATAATAATATAATAAATAATATATAATAATAATAATAATAATAATAAATTAATAATAATAAATTTAATAAATAATAAATAATAATATAAAAAAAATAATAAATAAAATTATATTAATAAATATAATAATAATAATAATTAATAATTAATAATAATAATAATAATAATAATAATCTTCTTCTTCACCTACTCTTTGCCCCAAGATTGGGGGTAGGTGCTGACATGCATCGGAAAGAAAAGCAGTAGGAGAACTGACAAAACGTCGAAAAGAAAGGCCCAGCCTTACCGCCCCCTCTGCACCATTAATTAGTGTGGAGAGCTCGTCTCACAGACAGAAATCCACCCTAGAGCATCATAGGACGCGACGGACCCTCACTATGGTAATCGTCAATGTAAGGGTTCATCCCCTGCCAGGTGCGGCCCACCATGCCCCATACAAAACCCCACCTCTCTACATGCACCTTTATTCTCGCCATCTGCCAAACTCACATTTCTCTCCTCAGACATTCGTTCACCGACTCATCCACTTTCTCTTCGGTCTCCCAGCCGCGTCGGTGCCAACACACTCTTCCACTATACTCCGGCTTAACCAACCGACTTTCATTCATCCTTTCACATGACCAACCATCTCAACATATTTCATTTTATCTCTCATTTACCCCTTTCTTCACACACAACTCCCCACTCGCTAATACGTTCATTCCCACTTTATTAATTTCTTTTCAACCTAGCATGCCCTAAGAATTTGCTCCCATATGAACACATTGAACTTTAGATCGAATTACTTCTTATTCCAGACCATAAGTCTCATACCATACAAATAACACAGGTAAACAACATACCCTCATGTAAGACTCTAGGCCACCCAAGACTTAGTCCTTTACATTCACCAACGATTAAATTGCACCAGCCACCCTTCCTGCCATTCAAAACTTACCTACAACACTCTGCACATCCGTTCCTCTCATCCAACACATACCTAAATATTTAACTCAGACACTTGCTCCAGCTGCTCATTCATCTAACATAACTTCACACTGAGGACTGTCCTCACTCACAACCATAACCTTACTCTTATCTACGTTTACTTTCAAACCCCTCCTTTTACATACCCTTCCAAATCTGTGCCAAATCTCTCAACTCTCTTCAGACTCGCCACACAGACCCAAATCATCCGCATACATAGGTAGGGCACCTCCAACTCCTCTCCATTCTCCATCAATTCTACACCATTTCTGCCATCCCCACTCGAATTCTTCATAAACCCCATCCATATACACATTGAATAACCAAAGGAGACATAACACAACCCTGTCTCACTCCGCTATTAACCTAAACCAATCACCATGACACCATTTATTCTTTACACACGCTTCACTATCGTCATACATACGTTTTGATTCCAGTCAGAAGCCTACCCACCAACACCATATATCACATGAATACCTGCCATAAAGCTTCCCATATTAACTCTATCATACGCCTGTTGTAAGTCCATTAAACCTAAATATTAATTTATTCTTCTTCTCCCTCATTTTCTCAATAATTTTTTTCACTGTAAAGATATTATCCACACATCCTCTACCACTCCTAAACGCAGCTTGTTCTTCACCAATCAGTCCCTCAGGTCACTCGACGCACTCTTTCGACCAAAATACCGCTATACCTTCCCTACAACCAGCTCAATAAAAACTTATTCCCCTTAATTTTGCTTACAGTTACCCTTTCTCCCTTACCCTTATATAAGGGTACTATTACCGCTCTCCTCCAATCCCTTGGAACTATACCTCCATAAACCTTTATTACACAACTTCCAAATCCAATCAACACCATCTCGCCTCCGCTCTGATCATTTCACTAGTAATTTCATCCCTCTACTGCAGATTTACCATTCTTCAACTTTCTCACCCTACCCCTTACCTCCTCCTCTAATACCTCATCCCCAAAAATACCTATTCTTTTGCACATTCAAAACCACACACATTCACTAACACCTCATCATACCTGTTAATACTGTGCAGATTTTCGAAGTGTTCTTTCTACACTCCCTCACATCCATTTTCATCAGTTACAAAGCACCATCCCTAATTCATTATTCTAAGCGAATTCCCCTGTATTCTCATTCTTAACCTTTCGCCGCTTCCTTCCAGAAGAGCTTCCTACTTTACTTTCTTTGTATGTCTCTCCTCCTTCCAAACTGTTCATTTACTCTTGTTTTCTCCTACGTATACACCTTTTAATAATAATAATAATAATAATAATAATAATTAATTATAATAATATAATAATAATAATTAATAATAAAATAATAATTAAATTACCTTTGTTTCGTAACCAGAATTCCCGAGTATAGCCGAGCGTATTCTTCTGTATTAAACGACGATTGATTGATGCATTTGGGTTTCAAGTGAGGAAAAGGAGTGGCCATACCTTAAGAAGGGAAATTGGGCACGTCTCTCAGGCTCACTTGGGGGAAGGATTGGGTCGTGGTCGAGCTGAAAAGGATTAACCATTAACTATAAAAGTTGTAAAACTTTCTTCAAAACTTTCTTTCAATATCAAAATTGAAGTCCTTAATCTTTTCCTTTATTGCGGACTATATCTCTTTCCAAGGCTCACTGAATATGAAAATGATTACCTTCAAATCTTAACCTAAACCTACTTTCCAACATAACTCTAGCATATCAGTTTTGTTTTTCAAAAACTAATTACCACTACTCACTGACAAGACCATTTTCGAGAGAGGCAAACAATTTCATTTCTCTTTTCCAAACATGCAACATTACTACATACACCAACCTCAATGCCTAAATAACTTTCAATTTCTCCTTATTCTACATAAATTTGAAAAACTTTTTTTTATCCATGCGAAACATTAACCTGAAGTTAATCACATCCTATTTTTTCAAGGAATACAAACTGATTCTTACAACAAATATAATTTTAAAAATTCTGCCTAAAACATTTTTATTAATTTGAATGCCTATAAATTAGCATTACTAAAAATTTCCTACTTTTATAACTATAAATCTGCATAATATTGGCAGTAATGAAGAGGTGATAGTGAATGTGTGTGGGTTTGATGATTTAAGAAGGAGGAGGTATTTTGGGGAGGTAATAGGTAGTATGAGAAAATTGAAGAATAGTAATTCAACAGGTATAGATGGAATTAATGGTGAAATGATCAAGAATGGAGGAGAGATTGTGGTTGACTGGATATGGTAGTTGTGTAACAAAGCGTTTGTGGAGGGTAAAGTTCCGAAGGATCGGAAGGAAGCAGTGATAGAACCCTTATATAAGGGTATGGGAGATATGGGGAACTGTATGAACTATACGGGAATTAGTTTATTGAGTGTTGTAGGGAAGATATAAGCTGGTATTCTGGTTGAAAGAGTGCGTCGAGTACCTGAATAGCTAAATAATGAAGAATAAAGGCTCATTTAGAAGTTGTAGAGGACTTAGGTCAAATTTTTACATTGAAGCAAATGAGTGAGAATATTAGAGAACAAATTGTAATTAGGTTTTATGGATTTGAAGAGGAGCATAACAGGGATATAAGGAAGCTTTGTGGGCAGGGTGTTAGTGATATATAGTGTTGGTGGTAGGCTTCTGAATGGAATCAAATGTATGTATGTCGAGAGAGAAGCATGTGTAAGAATAAACGGAGTGGAGAGTGAATGGTTTAATATTAATAATAGTGAGAAAGGAATGTTATGTCTCCATGTTTATTTAATTTGTATATAGATAGAGTGATTAAAGAATTAAAGATAAAAGTGGCAGGGGAGGGTCTTAGATTGATGGAGAATAGAAGTGTGTGGAGGGTATCTAGCTTATTGTACGCTGATATTTGGTTTTGTATGGCGAATCTGAAGAAAGTTTGAGAGGATTGGTAAAGTGATTTGGCAGGGTGTGTAAAAGTAAGGGTTTGAAAGTAAATGTAGATAAGAGTAAGATGATGGCTGGGGAAAAAAAAAAAAAAGTCCCGGTGTGAAATTATGTTGGATTGTTATCAATTGAAAAACAAGTGCGAGTTGTAAAATTTTAAGCTAAATGTTGCGATAAAAGGAACGGATGGTTGCAGAGTTAGTAGGGAAAGTTGGGAAGCGGTAGGAATGTGGCTTGTGCAGTTAAATCTTTGGTGAATGCAAAGGAACTAAGCGTGGAGTCGGCTAGGGTTCTGTATTAAGGCATGTTATTACCAGTGTTAATGTAAAGCAGCAAATCCATGGTGTTGAATAAGAGGTATATATAAACCTAAGGGACAGTCTGTTAAGATGGATAATCTTGATAAAATGAGGAATGAACGCATTGGTGATTGTGTGGTGTGAAGAAATGCATAAATGAGGAAATAAATGAGATTGTATTAAAGTGGTTTGGTCAAATGGAAAGGACGGATGAGGTCGGTTAAATAAGCGGATGTCTGCATTTGAGTGTGTTTTGGGAAATCGACCGACTGAGAGACGCTTTGAAAAATGTGGATTGATCAGTAATGGAGTGTCTGAAGGAAAGAAATGTGAATTTTGGGTCAAACCGAGAAGGTGCATGAATAGGAGTGTATGGCGGGATTTGTGAGGGTTAAAGGTTATGGCCTGGCCCAGAGCATGAACCTACATTGAAGAGATACCACAGTGGGGGTCCGTTGCGGTGTTGTGAAGCTCCAGGAGGAATTCTTTGCGCATGGGCTCGCACTTAAGGGTATCAGAGATGCGTGCGTGCGTGTGTGTGTGTATGTGGAAGCTTTCCTTTTACTTTACATCACCGCTATTCTATTTTTACACTATTCTGTTTCCACGCATGTTAAACACCCTACCCCCATCTGTGGGCGGCTTTGTGTAAGATAAGAAAGGGAAAAGTAAAAAAATAAACATCCAATTAAGAATAATGAATAATAATAATAATTAATAATAATTATAATAATTAATAATAATAATAATAATAATAATAAATAATATAATAATATAATATAATAATAATAATAGTAATAATAATATAATAATAATATATTAATAATAATAATAATATAATAATAATAATAATAATAATAATAATAATAATAATAATAATAATAATAATAATAATAATAATAATAATAATAATAATAATAATAATAACTTACAAGGTTTGTCGGCAAGATTGATCTTCTCTTTCCCAGTCCAATAGTTGAGGGCGCCACTCAATCTCCCTTTCAAAGACGAGATTTTTGAGGAAAAATTATGAGGGGGTTCAATGGGGGTTCCTTGGAAGGAGTTTGGGGGGGACATGATCGAACCCCTCGACGTAACGGACGTCAAACTCGAGTTGCTGCTCCGTCTCTCGCTTAACTCATCATCGCTTTCAGAATCTTATTCACATTGACATAATTAAATTACTGAATAAAGTGTCTCAATTATTATTATTATTATTATTATTATTATTATTATTATTATTATTATTATTATTATTATTATTATTATGAAATATGTGTTTATTTGGATTATATATTATATGTAAATATAATATATAGATTTTCACTATTATTCTTATTATTATTATTATTATTATTATTATTATTATTATTATTATTATTATTATTATTATTATTATTATTATTATTATTATTTCAACTGAAGATATGAATTTTAAAAGAAGTTTGCACTCAAAGCGTTAGCCCTATTATAAATCAGGTCTGTATTAAAACTTTAAGACCAAAATGATATGATATACTTCGCCATTAAGAATAATTGATAGAGCCCTCGTTAACACTATGTGGAGACAATACTTTCAGCAACTCGATTTTTACCTTTAAAACACATCAGCCATCGTACAGGAGACATAAACACACACAACAACCAGAAACCAGACCTGGAGGTTTCCTCTACAATTACTTAGTGAGCAATATATTATTATAGAATTTAAGCAATATCTATGATAAGTTGTGCCAGAAGCTGAACTTGGGAAACATTTAAGAGTTGCCAATAAACTCAAACAAGATTGTGAGGATGAATGAAAGTAATGAACTTTATAATATGAAAATATTGAACCAGATATTAAAAAAAATGGAAGGACAAAGCAGATAATATTATAACCATTTAACAATGGTCAATACCGAATGACGAGATATTTAAATGAGAGAGTAGTTCGTGTAATACAAGCAATAAAAATATATGACATAAAATTAACATAAGTTGATGATTGAAGAACGAAAAAAAGTAATTAAGAAATTTTGAAAGATGTAAAATAAAAGAACAAATGACTCGAGTAAAAAAGTTTAGAAAAATATTCAGAAAACCTGTTGAATGTCAAGAGAAAGTAGTTGTGTCATAATCTCAAAAAAAACAAAACAAGAAAACAAATCGAAAAAAATGGTGAATATAAATAAAATGTGACTTGTGAGGTGAAAGCATTTAGTAGAAAACCAATGATAATATATTTAAAAATGTTATAAATTATAATACATTAATTTTAAAGCGTCTGAAACATTAAATGAAATATGTAAATTCTTCTTTAATATGTGATACATACATACACTGTTAGGAAAATGAATAATTTTAAATAAACTGAAATAATAATAATAATAATAATAATAATAATAATAATAATAATAATAATAATAATAATAATAATAATAATAATAATAAGCCACCTATAAATAGAGTGAGCGTTTGCCTGTAAGGTTAGTTGATAAAGAGAGCAGATAAATGCTACATTGAGAAAAATAACAGCATTTATTAAAGTAAGTAAATAATGTTGTTAAAAGAGAAGATAATTGATTCACTAGCCAACTATTAGGAGCAAGTGAATAGATGAGTATATCAAGAGGCAATGATGGGTGCGGGTAGGGTAAGATATTAAAATTAAGTTGACCAAAGAGTCGTTTCATTTAATTGATTTTGCGTCAATCCAAGAATCTGAACTAAAAATAGTTTTCACTAAAATAAAAATAAAATCTTAAGTAGAGGTATAGACAATATTGTAGTGATACAAACTATCTCTCCAATAAGTTGTAAGGTTAGGTCCATTGCTAATATATAGATTAAAGCAAGAAAAAGACCTGACAGAAGGATTTGAAGTAAAAGGGGAATAAAAGAATTGGAAAAATAATACAGGAGGGAAAATTCACCAAGAAAGAAGAATGTAATCCCAAAGCAAAGTGGAAAAATATTTCAAATGGAATATTTAAGGGTTAAAATAGTATTGTAATGGAAACATTTAAGGAATAATCATTACAATGAAGGAGATCAAGGTCTACGGAAGCAAAAGGAAGGAAAGCAGTAATGAATAAAGAGGAAAAGAAAAAAAATAGAAAGGAATAGGCAACATCCCCCAAATTTTTGTTTTACATTACCCCAGAAAAAGTGAACAAAGAATAAAAATGGAAGAGTCAAAATAAGATCGTTCGAAGGCAAAAATATAAAAAATGAAGGTAAGAATGGTCTGGAGGAGAGATATGTTAAAAACAGAGTACATATGGTGGGAGAAGAGGGGGGGGGGTGAACAGAAGACAATTAAAAAATATTACAAGTGTGGGATGGCTTACTCGGCAAAAGTAGGGTGGGAGGGTCATTCGAGAAGACAATGGATAAAAAGTCCTTGGATATGAGGAAAAAAAAGTGCAAAATGTAATCCTGATAAGGGAAAATGAAAAACACAAAGTTGTAGGTATAAAATTCTTGGAGTACCCTGAAGAAAAGAATTTGCATTTTAAGTAAAGAAAAAAAAAAAATTGTAGCTAGGAATGGGTAAAGTACATATAAATTGCATGTTACAAGTTTAAACAAGATTACGTTAAAATAATTTAAAGCTAACCTTGATAAAAGGAACTCATCAAGTGAAATAGGTATGGCTTTAAATCAAGAAAAGAGCAAAGTTTTTGCTTTTTCAATGATAAAGAAGTCAATCATTTGGAAAAGAGAAACCATCATGCATTAAGCTTACCATAAACAAACCATCAATTAATTAAGAATATCTATTTTACTTTCAAGAGTTCGGCATTTATTAAAACAATTATTTATTTAATAACTAATTACCGACCAAACCTTCGCCCTCCCTCCACCCCCCCGCTCCGTGAGCGTTCGACAAATAAAGAAAAAGTTGAATTAAAATAATCGAATGGTAAACTCCTTCAATCACTTTTGCCATATATGATTATCAAAATCTTCAATTGGGAAAGGCCTTTTTCCATTCAGGGCAAATCTGAAGAGTTACTATTTTTATGCACGAATTGATCTAATTTTGTTTAATTTCATCCTTCCACTTCACCTAAAGTCCTCTTCATACCCTTTCTCCACCACTGATTATATAATATAATATATATATATAATTAATATATATATTATATTATTATATAGTTATTATATATATTATAAAATAAAATAAAATTTGTATATTATATATATATATATATATATATATATTATATATAGGGTGGATTTTTCTGTCTGTGAGCGAGCTCTCCTAATTAAGTTACAGAGGGTGGCGTAAGGGCTGGGCTTTTCGTTTTCGATCGTTGTCATCGTTCTCCTACTGCCTTTTTCTTTTCCGATTGTTGTACAGACCTTTACCCATCTTGGGCAAAGTAGAAGGTTTGAAAGAAAGTATATATATTATTATATATATATATATATATATATATATTATATTATATATTATATATATATATTATATAATTATATATATTATATATATATATATATATAAATTATATATATATATATATATATATATTACTATTATATATAATATAAATCCGATCCGTGCCGTCTGGGTTGTTGAAGCCCTTAGGTATAGCATTTTTTGGTTACTGCGAGCTCGCTTATGGAGGGTGTGGAGGGCTTTCCTTACGACTTACGTCATGCTCCTCAATATAACTATTTTATTTTCTGTGCATGTTTCTCGCTCCTATCCCACATCTTGTGGGAAGAGAAGGGAGGATGAAGGTTTATATATATAAATCTGATGAAAATATAAAAATATTTGGCCTCAATATAAACAAAAAAAATTATTTGGGAATCTTACATCACAAATATTTATGCGGACTGGAAAAAATAAATTCTTGTTTAGATTACGAGATTTATTTTTTCTTATCAGTTATTCCAACTTTAAAGGGGTCTCATCTTCCCATTTATACAGTTCTGCTCTTATATCTAGTGCGGAGAAGCGCTCTGTAAACAATAATTTAACAAATACCAGTAGAGTTAAAATTTCACAAGACGCAAAACTATTGTGTATTGGGAAGACAATAAAAAAAAAAAAAAGACAATTGATAAAAAATTTCTTTTTTTAAACAGTAACAGTTAAGTATTTCAGTAGTATATTTTCTAATTCAGTTCTAACCAGCATCTTATACACTATTAAGATCCATTAAACACACAATGTTGACCAGAAGAAAAATATTTGGTTTACTTTCATTTTTCTGATATATGAGAAAAATTAATTTTACATCTTGATCATTGGGATGATTATGCTTACACTTTTTTTTAAAATTACTTTCAGTAAATTATGTTCCAAATTTCAAATATTATATTTCATAAGATTAAGCCTTACGACACATGGTGTGTTATTATTCTAAGTATATATGTTCATATTAGCACTTTGTAATAATCAAATTAAACATTTTTTTTTAAAATTACTTTGTAATTTTTTTAATTTTAAAAAGCAAAAAAGTAAATCTTGATTTCTTGTTACCTGAATTGGAAATTCCGTGGATTGGTTCTTGGGTTGGAGGAAGAAATAATCCAAAAACCACGGAAATTCCTTCAGTAACAAGAAATCAGTTTATTTTTTTTTGTTTTTATGCTAAAAATACAAGTAATTTTAAAAAAAAACTGTTTTAATTTGAAGTGTATGTGCTAAATTATGATCATATATACTTAGAAAATTTAAAAATTCCTGTTATAATGTATAATATTTTGAAACTTTTAAACAATTTTACTCGGAAAAGTAATTTAAAAAAGTGTATAGCAAAATTCAATCCATTGATCAGATGTAATTGTGGGTTAATTTCATAAATAGAAAAAATGAATTGTTAAACCAAAATATTTTTTCTTCTGGTCAACATTGTGTTTTAATGGGATCTTAATAGTGTTATAAGAGTCTGGTTAGAACTAATTAAGAAAATATCTACTGAAATTAGACGTCTACTGTTTAAGAAGAAATTTATATCAATTTGTCTTTTTTTTTTTTTTTATTGTCTTCCAATAACCATGTTGCGTCTTGTGAAATTTTTACTCTACCTTGGTATTGTGTTACAGTATTGGTTTGGACAGAGCGCTGCACTGCACCGGATTACGGAGATGCACGAGTACCGGTGCACGGTCAACTCCCCATTTCACACTTTTATTGTTTGCTTCAGTTAAGCAAGATATCTTCGTCAGAAATCTCTCTGTTTCCATTAAAGAAAGAGCAAGTAATTGATCTTGATTCATTGATTGACATTTAAAATAGACTTGTTCAAGTATCATCTAAATCTCTATGTCAATTGTATTTATGAATTATCTCTGTTATAATATTTCTTATCTCCATATTGTTTGTGCCGCAGTTATTAAGCCTTTAAAGTTCTGACCCACATTGTGTATTTTGGACAACTTTAAAATCTGAAAATCGACATGATAGAAAAAATATACCAATAATTTTACTTTCATAGAATCTGTTAAGTAGAAGAGCATGACGGTAAGTCGATAGGAAAAGCCCCACCACTCCCCCGTACACTTCAGTGAGAGCCGTCGTAGCCCAAAAAAATCTAGTCCTAGGGCTTCACAACCCTGCGCGTTTACGGATGGATATATATATATATAATATATATATATATTATATATATATATATATATAATATCCATCCGTCCGTCGCTGGGTGTGAAGCCCTTATGGATAGCATTTTTTGGCTACGACGGGCGCTCCTCACTGAAGGTGTACGAGGGGAAAGTATGTGGGGTTTCCTATCGATTACGTCATTTGCTCTTCTACTTACAATTCTATGAAGTGTTAAAAAATTATTGGTATATTTTTATCATGTTTCGATTTCAGAAAATTTTAAAGTTGTCCAAAATACAAAATGTGGCCGTCAGGAACTCTTTTTAAGGCTACAAATGCGGCTACAACAATATCATGAGATAAAGAATATTATACAGGAGATTAATTCATAAAAACAATTGAACAATAGAGAATTATAGATGATACTTGACCAAAGTCTCTATTTTAATGTCAATTCAAGATAAAACCAGAAGATCAATTACTTGCTCTTTCTTTTTTTAATATGGAACAGGAGAGATTTCTGACGAGATATTTTCTATGAAGAATCAATAAAAAGTGTTGTGAAATGGGTTACCGATGCACCGGATACTGGTGCAGTGCTCGAGTACGTGCAGTTGCAGCGCTCTCGTCAACAATACTTGGTTAACAGCAATACCAAGTAGAGTAAATTTTTTACAAGACGCAAATACATGGGTTGTAATTGGGGAACAATAAAAAAAAAAAAAAAGACAAATTGATTTATCGGGACAGTGAAAATGTCCAGACAAATCACGTGCTGTCCCGGTCATGCAGTTGTAACCAGATGGAATCTATACCACTATTTAAGTTCCATTTTAAAAAACACCACAATGTTGACCAAGAAGAAAATTATCTTTGGTTTACTTCATATTTTTCTGATCCTATATTTATTGAAAATTAATTAATTGATCATTGGTGATTTTGCTTACACTTTTTATAAAATTTACTTTCAGTAATTTGTTTCCAAAGTTTCAAAATATTTATATTTCATAGGTTAAGCCTTGACATGACCTGTGTGTTATTTTTCTGAGTATATAGTCAATATACATATTTTTAGCACTATATCAATAAAATTTTTTTAAATACTTTGTAATTTTGTACATAAAAACAAAAAAAAATAAATCTGATTTCTTGTTACTCTGAATGGAATATCCGTGGTTTTGGACTCGAGCCAGACGAAGCCCAAACGATCAATCTGATATGACTTCGCTTCCGCGACCCTCCACTTGTCACTCAGTTCCTAATAATAATATAATAATAATAATAATAATAATAATAATAATAATAATAATAATAATAATAATAATAATAATTAACAATATATAACACAATAACCAAATTAATAATATAATAATAATAATAATCAATACATAATAATAATAATAATAATAATAATAATTAATATAATAAATTGCTAAACAATTTACCATAAATATAAATTAATAATATAATAAGAATATAACCCACGAGCTCATTTATTCCTCAAAAACACATTTAATGGCCTCTTTTAGGCATTTCTCAAAAATGTTTAACAAAAAATGAAATGGGGGGGTCAGGCTACAAAAATTTTATAATATTATTTATTTAATTTATAATTTTATATATATATAATATATATTATATAATATATATATAAATATATATATATATATATATTATATAAATTTATATATAAATATATATATATATTATTATATATTATATACATATATATATAATATAATATATATATATATAAGCCTATAATTAGAGTGAAGAAAGCTTGGCTATATAGTTAGTAATAGCCTTTCCATGAAAGAAAGGGCGTTTAATATTATGTAACATTAAGGTTGAAAAGATAGTTAAAGAGTCACTTTTTATATATATATATATATATATATATATATATATATATATATATTCTATATTTTCTTATCGGAAAATAAATTTGTAAAAATTTTTTTTTTTTATAATATAAATATTAAAATATTGAGGAGAGGGGAGGAAAGAGAGAGAGAGGGAGGAGGGGGGGGATGAGGAGAGAGAATGAGAGGAGTGGAGAAGAGAAGAAAGAGAGGGGAGAGAGGAGAGAGGAGAGATGAAGGAGTAGGAGAGATGGAGAAGAGAGGGAGGGAGGAGGAGAGAGAGGAGAAAGAGAGAGAGAAGGAGAGAGTAGAAGAGAAGAGAGAGATGAGAAAGAAGAGAAAGAAAGCAAGGATAAGAAAAGTAGAGAGAGAGAGAGAGAGAGAGGAAAAAGAAAGAAGGAAGGAAAGAAAAAGAAAGGAAAGAGAGAGAGAACTGAGAGAGAGAGAGGAGAGAAGAGAGACGATGACGAAGTGAGAAGAACGTAGAGAATGAATGAGAATGAGAGAGAACGGAGAGGGGAAGAGAAAGAAGATAGAAAAAAAGAGGAGAAAGAAGAGATGGAAGGAAAAGAGAGCGAAAGAGGAAGATAGAAGGAGAAGAAAAAGTGTAGGGAGAAAACGAAAGAAAAAAAGGGAAAAAAGAAAATGGAAAGAAGAAAAGGAAAGAAATAAGAAGAAAGAAAGAAAAAAGACAAAAGAAATGAAAAGAAAGAAAAGAAAAAGAAAAGGAAAGAAAGAAAGAAAAGAAAGAAAGAAAGAAAGAAAGAAAGAAAGAAGAAAGAAAGAAAGGGAAAGAAAGAAAGAAAGAAAGAAAGAAAGAAAGAAAGAAAGAAGAAAGAAAGAAAGATAAAGAGAGGGAGGAAGATTTAGATAAAGAGAGGAGATAGGATTGAGAGGAGTGAGAGAGAGAGAGAGAGAGAGAAGAGAGAGGAGAGAGGAGAGAGAGAGAGAGAGAGAGAGAAGAGAGAGAGAGAGAGAGAGAGAGAGAGACGGATGAGAGAAGAGAGAGACGAGAGAGAGAGAGAGAGAGGAGAGAGGAGAGAGAGTATACAAATGCACATATTAGGATAAAAGATGAAAAAGCTTAAAAATGGAATTCTTATTTTTATTTTATGTAAATATTTCAAACCATAATTCCTAATGAGCAACTCCAGCTTAAATATCTCCTGTAAGATAAAATAATTTTACCATACGCAAGGCCAGAAAGAAAAAAGGTGTATGCATATATACCTGTATATATATTATATATATAATATATATTATTATATATATTACATAGTTTTATATATATATATATATTTTATATATTATATATATCTCTTATTATATATAATATATATATTATATTTATATATATTATATATATATATAATTATATATATAAAATGATATATGATATATATATATATATATATTATATATATATATCGTGGTATGTTTGTGTTTGTGCGTTTGATCGCGAGCACGTCAGGTGATCAATCAAAATCCAAGATTATGAAACGTTTGAGTTTAACATTCTTCAACATTCATGGCTACAGCTTCATTATGAGTCTATGATAGTTGGTATTTTCAATTTTTTTTGGTGTTAGTGCGCTATCTTTTATATGAGTTTCATCTTATAAATTTTTAAACTGAAATAAAATTAATGAGGAAGGGACTTCATAAATATGGATGAGATATTGACATTGGTTCTGCTGTACAAACAGTTTCATATTATATTATATATATATATATATATAATATATATATATATATATATAATATATATATATATATATAATATATATATATATATATTATTATATATATATATATATATATATATAATATATATATATATTAAAGAGGTATAAAGAGGGCAGTAAGGCTGGTCTTTCTTTTCGACTTGCGTCATATTTTTCTACTACTTTTTCTGTTTCCGTGCATGCTACGCATTACCCCCAGTCTTGGGGAGAGAAGGTGGGGTAACTGATGATTATATATATATAATATATATATATATATAATATATATATATTTATATATATATATATATATATATATATATATATATATATATATATATATATATATGTTTTTTTGTCATATTAATTCACAATATAATATTTTGGGTAAATTACAGCAAATCTGTTTCATTATGAAATCTGAACTGGCAGATGGCAACGATAATTCACTAAGTAAATCCCATCAACAAAAAAAAATCTTTAAAAAATGAATGAAACGGAAGAGGTCAGTGTGATAAAGTTCCCCCCCCCCATTTTAATATACATTTTTAACATTGAAATAGAGATTATCATCAAAAACCTACTAAATTTTTCAACCCCTAGTATTATGGATCAAAATTACATTTAAAATAAGGTACTAATCGGCCTAACAAGTAAATGACAATACCCAAAATATTGACATAGCTATATAGGATACATAAATAATTAAAAATTCCATAAAATCTAAAAAATAAAGTGTCTTAGTAGAATCAATTATAAGAAATAAATACCCAGATAAAAAAAAATTAACGAATCAACAAAAATTCCCGTGAATGTATTTTTAAATTTTTTACCACATAATTAACGCTATGATCATATAGAATCATATTTTTCTCCCAAAACAAATAAAGTAACAAGCAAAATGTGAGTAGGATGACACAAATTACTATCTACTAACTAATTTTTTAAAATTTCTCTGATTTATTGTTCTCTAAGAAATAATTAATTGGCTTAGTTATACGAAAAATTATTAGTTTGAGAAATCTTTGTTTTCAAATTCAAAAACTAAGTAAAACTAATATTGTCAGTCAGTTACAAGAATGTAAAGTGCGTTAAATGAAAACCCATTTTCAGGAAACTTCTTCACAAGCCCAACATAATTAACTATCTTCAAAATATAATAAGCTGAATCAGCATATATAATATATATATATATATTACTATATTATAATATAATAATATATATATATAATATAATATAGCTAATATATATATATATATATATATATATATATATATATATGAGAGCATAGTAGCTTAAGGTATTCCTTCCCAATGCAGGTGTAGATTAATTTAGTTAGGTAACCAGTGCCACAAACAGACCCCAAATAAGGCACTTACTGAATAGCCATACCTTGGCTCTATATGTGGCATCTCCTCACTCTTAATGAGAGAGCCAGATTTATTTTGGTGGACGGCGCTGAAATGAGGAAACCCTTTACACCTGCCATACAAAAATAATAATAATAATAATAATAATAATAATAATAATAATAATAATAATAATAATAATAATAATAATAATAATAATAACCCACTTTCACCAACCATGCAGAAATAATAATGGTGATGGTGGTAGTAGGAGCAATAATATATAATTTTGAAAAGAAACTAATAAGGAAAAATATGTAAGAAATATAACTTGCATAAACAGCACACACACATACATACATTTTTCACATTTTCACATAAACATGAACACACACACTGAAGATTATCAATGAATTGCAACTATTGCAGAATAATCCACATCCAAATCTTTATGAATCTGAACATTATTTTGTCTTATTAGAGAGAAACAAACTGTACGTACCTGGTGGCTGCAGCCTGAGCCAACCCATCGGGAAGGTTAGCAGGCAGCAAGGCTAACAGAGAGGTAATTATTCTTGCGAGAGGCGCAACAGGACTGTGATAAAACAACACTTTTCGTTCTAAGAGAAGCAGCTTAAACAGAACTAACACATTACGTCCAAATATTTTCACAGCTTCTGACACACACAAGCCTAATATATTTTAAAACTTTATGTTAAATAGGTAATTAAAACTAAATATTACATAGGTAATTAAAACTACCCTCTATATTATGTAGGAAATTTTTAAATTTCAAAAACACCAATTACAATGAATTTAACATTACAAGCAGAGAATATGTAAACTATTTTCATTTATAAAGGGAGCAAAGTAAAATTTATTACACATAGAAACGATCAAAGTGGTAATGAAACACTTTACCGTACTTATCCTCCAGATCAACTAAAAAGGAAAGCAATGTTTAAGTTTATAACTAAACAATACAAAAATGAAAAGAAATATCTTAACAGCAATACAAAATCACTACGATTTGCTCTTAACCCTTTAACTGCAATTTAAAAGAAAAAAAATCAACTTTAATGAAATATTTGAAGAGGTTTTCAATATTATTTCTTTAAAACTATTATGTATTAACTACATTATTTACACTTAACCTTTTAAATAATTAAACTACTTTTAAAATAATTCATTCACTATTTGTAATCTACATTCTCAAATCAGATAAATGAACTTCTGATGCAAAACCGTGACAATAAAATGTTATTGTAAATATTATTTTCACAAATAAACTTAAAATTTATAAACCCACTGATAAACAAGAGGATAAAACATCCTAAGTAAAACGAAACAAAAAAAAATAGATATATATTATTCTTTCTTTCTAATATTTTAAATAAATTTGAAAATATTTTATCAGATAAAACATAATTACAAAACTGATCTCAAATATCTCAAGATGGACTCCACAACAGGTTAATTTTCCTCAACAAAGACACAACTGAAAAATTGTTTTTTGTTTTTTTTCAGGAAAGGCATTTAAAGTTTCAAGCTACTAGACAAAATACAGGGCAGTCATGACGACATAAGCGCACTCTCTTGAGGAGATTTTAAAGTTAGGATATGTGGCTCTTGCAGTTAAAATTACACATAATCAATCACTCCTTTTGAGTTATGACATTGTTACAGCAAAAGAGTAATATAAATAAGTTTGCAGTTAAAGAGTAAGGAAAGAGAAGGCAATTAAAGGCATGGGTAAATTAACTTATAAGAAAACTAGCTTTATACAAACCATGCATTAGACGATCTTTCCAATTCGTGTTGTTAAGGTCGTGATGAAGACCTTCTAGGTCGCGCACGTCTGAGAAGTCTGCCCCTTTAAAATATACTTTCGTTGTCACCTTCAATCTTTCCTATTAGAGGGTCATATATATATATATATATATATATATATATATATATATATATAATATATATATATATATATATATATAACCGTATATATATATATAAATATATATATATATATTATATAATATATATATTATATATATATATATATATATATATATATTATATTATATATATATAGTATATATATATATATATATATATAAATATATATATATATATAATATATAGATTATACGTATATATATATATATAATATATTATATATATATATATATAAATAGGATAGATAATAAAGGAAATTTATATCTTTTTATATTTAATTGCAATAGGATCAATATTGTAGCAAAAATGTTTATTACTTTATATATATAAATATATATATATATATATATATATGTATATAATATATATATATATATATATACTAATATATATATAGTATTAATATATATATTATCTTTCTCTTTCTTTAGCTACCTCTTTTTCCCAAAGACTGGGAGTAAGGTGCGCTACAAAGCATCGGAAAAGAAAATAGTTAGGATATGACAAATGGTCGAAAAAGACAGTAAAGCCCAGCCTTACCGCCCCCTCTGTACCATGAATTAGTGAGAACTCGTCACAGACAGAAAATCCACCCTAGAGCTTTCACGGGACCGCGACGGACCCTCACTATGGTAAATCGTCAATGTAAGGGTTCATCCCTTGGCCCAGGTGGGCCACAACAATGCCCCCATTACAAAACCCCGCCACTCTCTTCTTTCATGCACCCTTACTCTCGCTTCTGCCAAACTCACTTTCTCTCCTTAAGACATTCGTTCACCGACTCAATCCACTTTCTCTTCGTGTCTCCCAAGCGGTCGGTTCCCAACACACCACTATAACACCCGCTTAACAAACCGACTATTCAGTCATCCTTTCCACTGCATGACCAAACACTCAACATACGTTCATTGTATTCTCTCATTTACCCCTTCTTTGCACACCACACAACTCTCTAATAAGTTCATTTCCTCACTTTATTAATTCTCTCACACCTAGCACACCCCTAAGATATGTCCATCTGAACACATTGAACTTTTAGATCTATACGTTCTTATTCCAGACATAGTCTCACTACCATACAATAAACACAGGTAACAACAACCCTCATGTAAGACCTAGCACAACTTCAGACTTAGTCCCTTTACATCGACCAACGATTTTAATTGCACCAGCACCTTTCCTGCCATTCACACTTTCCTACTACACTCTGCATCGTCCGTTCCTTCTCATCCAAACATATACCCTAAATATTTAACTCAGACACTTGTTCCAGGCTGCTCACATCTAACATAACTCACACTGAGGAGTGTCCTCATTCACACCTTACCTTACTCTTATCCACGTTTCAAGCCCCTTTCAAGCCCCCTTTTACACACCCCGCAAAATCTCTCTACCAATCCTCTCAAACTCGTCTTCAGATTCGCCACAAAGAACCAAATTCATCCGCATATAATGGTAGGGCACCCTCCACTCATCTCCATTCTCCACCCTTCTAACACCATTTCCGGCCATCCCCACCTCGAATTCTTTCTAAACCCCATCCATATACAAATTGAATAACAAGGAGACATAACACAACCCTGTCTTACTCCGCTTATTAATCTAAACCAATCACCATTGACACCATTTATTTCTTACACCACGCTTCACTATGTCATACATACTTTTGATTCCTATCAGAAGCCTACCACCAACACCATATTCACTAACACCTGCCTAACGCTTCCCTATTAACTCTAATCATACGCCTGTTGCAAATCCAATAAAACGCTAATACAAATTCTATTCTCTTCTCCTCATGTTCTCAATCATTGTGTTTCATGTAAAGATTTGATCCACCCATCCTCTACCACTCCTAACACGCACCTTGTTCTTCACCAATCAGTCTTCAGTCACTCGACGCACTCTTCGACCAAAATACCAGCAATTTATACCTTCCCTACAACACTCAGTAAACTTCATTCCCCTATATTTCTACAGTTCCCCTTTTCTCCCGTACCCTTATATAAGGTACATATTACCGCTCTCCTCCAATCCTTTGGAACTTATACCTCTATAAACGCTTTATTTACACAATTCCAAATCCAATCAATCACATGCTCGCTCCGTTCTGATCATTTCACAGTTAATTTCATCTGATTCCTGCAGATTTACCATTCTTCAACTTTTTCACTCTTACCTATTACCTCCTCCCTACTAATAACCTCATCCCCAAAATACCTCATTTTTTTACACCATCAAACCACACACATTCACTATTCAACTCTTATTTACCTGTTAGTATTGTGCAGATATCTCGAAGTGTGTTTCCACACTCCTCTACACGTTACTTCATCAGTTACAAAAAGCACCATCCCTATTCTGTATTCTAAGCAGATTCCCCTTATTCTCATCTTAACCTTTCGCTTCCTTCCAGAGAGCTTCCTATTTCCCTTGTTAATCCCCATTCATCCTCCTTTCCAACTGTTCATTACCTCTTGTTTTCTCCAACGTATACACCTTTTTAGTATTTCTTTTTTCCCCTTATATTTAAAAATTTTTTTTTCCCCCAAAAAAGGGGGGGGGGGGGGGGGGGGGCCCCATGCCTTTTCCGTTTCTTTTAAGTCTTCATCATTTGCTTTTGGGTACCTTCAACCACGCTTCTTTTTTACTTTAACCGCCTTTCATCACCTCTTCCTTTCACATTCATTGTTAACATTCTTACTTCCTACTTTAGCACATCCACATACTTCCTTTGCACTTACTAACAATTGCTTCCTTCATTTGCCCCCAGAATTGTTCAGTTTCAAACTTGTTCACATTCAACCGTTTTACTAGCGAGCGCTCTTACATACTTTTCCTTTAAACCTTGGCCCCTTAACTTCTCACTTCGTTAATTTTTACCTAGCTTCCTTTTCGTCATTCACCTTCCTCTCCATCCAAGCCCCCACTAACTTAATTTTTAATAAAACACATAATGGTCCGATAATACCATTCCTAAAAACCCCTAACTGATTTAACATCCAAACATACTTCAACATCTCCTTATTCACCAACACTAAAATCAATCATACTTTTTTCACTTCGATTACCATCTCTACCTAACACCAAAACTAATTCTAGTTTACTTATGGATACTCTTGTTGTTTAAAGAAAGTAGTACTTACACACATACCATCTCCTTCACAGAAATCAATCACCTTCCTACCATTCTCATTTTCTCCCGCACCCCAAAACCACCTGTTATACCATCTCTTTTTTTGATCAACCTATCCAACCATTCATGTCCCCCAAAACTATCAATCTGAAGCTCCTACTCACCCCGATCCAGAACATCATTCAGATTTCCCAAAAATCGTACTCTCTTCAACGTTCCCTCAGATGGGACCATACGTCACAACCACACATTACCTTGACCTTTTCAAAACTTAATTTAACCATGTAGAATTCTAGGACTGCTCACAATCAAGTCTTTACCATTAGTTCGTACACAGGATCACTCATGTGCAAAATTGCAACTCCTTCTCTTCCTCTCCCATCCATTTCACACCAGCACACACACATTCACAATCACACCACTCGAGTTTCAACTTTCCTTCATCTTTGGTTTCATTCACAGCGAAGCAAATCCAAATTGCCCTTTCTAAATACATCCATCACCTTCTCCTCCTTCTTCTCCTCCGCCATTTTATTCCTCTGACATTTCCATGTACCCATATGATCATCCAATTTCGCCGAAAGATAGAGGCCGGTTTACGGCGATTCACGACCTTTCCGAGGCCTGGCATTAGTCATTTCCTGGCAAGAGATAGATCGGTAGTAGGGCAGCCAACCCAACGTTTTTAATCGACTATATATATATATTATATAATATATTATATATATATTATATATATATAATATATATAGTATTATATATATATATATAATATATATAATATATATATAATATATTATATTATAATATATTATATATATATATATATTATATAATATATATATATATATATACATATATATATATATATATATATATATATATATATATATACAAAATCTCACCACCTACTATCAGTAGGCAATATAATCATGGAAAATTGAATTAAATGTTTTCTCAATTTATCTTATTTATTAATTTTTATCTTTACATGCTTCCACCAACAGGAAAATTCCATGTTTTCAGTAATATTTTTGACAAATATGACTAGGGAAGACGGTTGAATCTCTCAGCAATAAACTTTATAAAAGCAAATACACAATATCCTTAACAATTTAACAGACATAAAACAAATAATTAAATAATGTACAAAACTATGTTGAAAAATGAAGAAGTAGTACCATCAATTTTGGCTCCCAGACATTTGACCAAATATGAAAATAAAATTACAAAACATAAAAAATGTTTTATAAAACATTTCATAATCAAACCTAATCTAACCCTAATTCATTTTCGGTCGATATATTGTCCTCCCTCCTTGCACAGGAGGCAAGAGAGTTATGACATTCCTGTAGTTTATAGTAAATAAAATGTTCTTTTCAAAATTCTAGAATATGAATAAATTGTAAAACATTCTTTACTCAAATTTATACTTGAATTACCTGAACATATCCATAGATAGGCAAGGTAGTGAGAACACAAACTGATTTTTGTACTGTGTTACGAGTGATATCTGACGTTTTATTTGTGACTTTCTGAAATAGTTAATTTTATACAGCGATATTAGGTTTAAAGACAGTAGGTTTATATCTTTTATAAAACTTAATATAATTGATCAAATTTAATAAAAATTCTGCATGAAGGCAACAAACCCTCAGTTAATTAGCCTATTAAGTTTTAACATTTTGTTTTTCTTTAGAAAACTTTATGTGCAACGCAAAATTGATTGAAAAATACACCAATCATTTGCAGCACTTACAAAGAACCAAATACACAAACCCACCCAACAATAATTATCCCATAACTTCACGTTCATATTTGAAATTAAGATTACAAACCTCTGCATCTATTTGTCGATAGCAAGACACTCCAAAAACCGTTTGATTATCTTTGGTTAAATGAGGCAAGTGAAAATAAATTGTATCTGCTTCATGATTATGGGCACCATCAGGTAAACATAGAGAGGGAAGATGTTTCCACTTTTCTGGTAATTCACCACTTTCAGAATTAAAAGGTGGATAAACATACTCAACCTAAGTAGTCAGAAAAAAAAAAGTTTCATTAAAACTTAGAAAACCAAATTATTACAAAAGGCATTTTAAAATATATACTAGTAAGATGAAATCCAAAAAATAAAAAAGGTTAAATGGATGAAATTCCAAAAAAATAAAAAAAGGTTAAAATGACAATATCTTTTTTTTCCTTTTTTCTCCTTTTCCATCTTCATCATAAACCTCAACAAAAAAATAAACTCGTCTTTAAATAATTTAAATAATAAGTTTATCTATGAAAATATTAAAAGTGTATATATTAAAGGTGTATTAGTAATAAATCAGTTAACATTTTTAAATATTGACGAATAAAAAATATTTTAGATACCTTACGATTAAAGTTTTACGAATAACAGGCACCTGTAGTATCTTTAACAATTAAAAGCGTATTTTAACCCACCTGCATTCCCTTCTTTTGATGATGAAATTCCACACCAAAGAACTCCTGAAATTCCGTAAAAGCAACCTGTCTTCCGTAGCTTCTACTGAAATGTGATCCTATATTCCCAAAGTTTACCCTTGATATTCCTTAGTAGATCTTTTACATGACTAGGCAGTTTTTAGGCAAGCCTTGGAGGCAGCAAGGTGTGCCATATGGCATGAACATTTTACGCAGACTATGTTGGGAAAATGGTTTTTTAAGTGGGTGAACACTGAATTATGATATCCAACCATCACATTTGTTGTGTCTGAGCTTAACCCAATCAAGTTCTTCAGTGGAATGGATTTTTCTGTAATAGAATTTTTAAGCAACTTATAAAATTCTTGGGCTACGCTGGATTCTGATTCAATCATATTAAAAAAATTTGTGTTTACCTCACCGTTTTCATCATTCATATATAATACTGTTATTGTACATTGCTTTGTAGAGCAAATGTCAGTTGTTTCATCCATGGTCAATGAAAAAAACCACCTGGCTTTCTTAATTTATCATACAGCTCCTTCAGAAAGT
>JABUQX010003466.1:20000-30381 GCA_015478945.1 Trachelipus rathkii | reverse complement strand
AATTAAAGATATGTATTTTGTAAAACTAGTGGGACTGGAATGGAAGCCTTCTACAATACTATTATATGAGAAACTGCCAAAAGGAGTATTTATAGTTAAGAACTTTCGACAATCAGGGTGGACTTTAAGGTTATAAAATGCCTTTTTTAAGTCTAAAACAGAAAATACTTTACACCCGTGAAGTAAGTTCGTAAAGTCATTTAAGTTAGGGAGACTGAAATTGTCTCGAACAGCTCGTTTGTTCAGTAATCTCAGATCGGCTACTATTCGGACTCCACCACTAGGTTTAGAAAGTACCGAAATCGGAAATCCCCAAGGTGAGTGCGAGGGAGAAAGTACCCCAGCATTTACTAACCTGCCTATCTCTTCTTTGGCCTTATCATATAAACTAGTAGAGATTCTGCGACTTTTAATGTTAATTGGGGAACCCATAACTTTAAATTTTTATAAGGAATTAATTCATTTAAGGAATTTTCTTCAGTGGGGGAAAGGGGAAATTTTGTAAAGCCTATTTCACTTGTATTATTAAAATCACTTTCTTTATTAATATCACTTTTATTCATACTTATTTCATTTCTATTTTTATTACACTTGTAGGAGGCATTGTCCTGATAGCTACCCCCAGGGATACTATTATTATAATTATTATCTCTCACATTAACATTTTCAAAAATTTTATATAAATCATCAAACAACATTTTATATTCACCTAATAGAGAAGTATAACGAGAAGGCGCAGAAGGGAGTTTAGGAGAAAGAGTTAAATTTATATAATTAAAATCATTTGTTATGGGTAGTGCTTCAGAATCATTCCCTTGAATGACTTTACATGATAGACCAGTTGTGGCATCAATTATAATATTTGAGCTAAAATCTAGGTTAAATTTATATTTAGTAAAAAAAATCTATCCCTAAAATATTATCAATTACATCAGCGATTAAAAATATATGCTCATAGTCCCGTTTTAGCAGGAAATTTAGTTTTTTAGTTATACAATTATAAATGTTAATCTGACTTCCATTAGCAGCTGTAAGAAAGCCAATAGGATCTTTCTTTTGTTCTGCAGAAGCCTTTAAAATAGAAAATGAACTTCCCGTATCTAACAAAAATAATTGCTTAGAATTAGCGTCATATATATGAAGGAGACAATTAATTGCAAAATTTTTACATTCGTTTACATTTAAAACTTTGGGAAGCACTGACCCATTGCAAGAATCTGCATTTTCAACCCGCATCGCAGTATTTTGGCTTGGAATTAAAGATTCCAGCCCTATAACTGACTTTTCGCTACCTTGATAATGCATATCCTTACCCTTAACACTAATATCGGAGGAAATCAAATTTTCCCTATACCAAGATTCATTTTCACTCAACTGAGAAGCTCTCTCGCATAAAACAGATTGTTTTACGCCATTATTAGCATTTTCACTTGAATGAACATGAACCTGGATATTATTTTTATTAGCATGCAAAATTGTATCAACATTTTTACCTATATTGTAATTATTATTCGAATTTGGTTGGGGGTAGCTGTCCTCCTTAATACGTTCTATATTATTAAAACTACTTTTGTACTTACAAATTTTTCGAGTTACAACTGGATTAAAACGCACTTTCTTTGTACAGGGGCGTAACTCCACCCCTATACTTAGTTTCCCTGCGAAGGTAGGGAAGTAGGTCCAGCATTATTATGTGATGGCGCTTGTGCCAACAAATGAGCCATTTTGCAAGTGCCTCCTTGGCACCTGCTAGCCATTTCACGGAAGGTGAAATGGTAGTAGCAAAGGGTTCCATCTTTTCTAAATCCTGAAGATGATCGACGACGGTTAGACCGACCTCTGTCCCAGCCAGGAGAGCGACCTCTGTCCCAACCATTATCATTACGAGACATCTGCAGATCTAATTGATTTACTTGATATGTGAGGGCCTCCAACTTCTGGAACATCTCACTTAGTCGATTGTTTATTTGGGCCAAATCATTGTGTGAAATGTGGTCTTCTTTCCTAGGTTGGGGATCACTTGCCCTGGTAGGGATGAATGGAGTCACAGCATTGACTGAATAATCTGGATAGGATTTTGACTTATGACGTTGGGATTCCATGAACACATCAGCTGCTTCGGCCAATTTATGAATATCCGCATCCCCTTTCAAAACCGTTAATAACGGTACCAGATCCTCAGGTAGAACACGAAGAAACATCTGTTTCATAAGGTTTTCATTTTGATGTAGAAGCCATTGATAACTGCGGATTCCTAATGATGCTTTTTAATTCTGTTAAGATATGCTGTGGGCTTTTCACCAGGTTTAAGCTTCTGCCGAAATAAATTTTCAGCTTTCTCTTTATCAGATGGAGCATAAGTTTCAGTTACAAGGCGAACCAATTCTTCATATGTTTGGTCGTTGATAGGATAGCTTATTCTTGAAGTTATAGCCGAAGGTAAGAGAGGACCGAGAAGTTGAACTTTTTCAATATTATCAGTAACAAAATATAGGCTAAATAGAAATTCCACTCTATCTAACCACTTTCCCACATCCCTTGTTTCAAACCGAGGAATATCCTGCACAGAGAGTACTTTCCTAGTTCTTCGATGTGGTTCGGGTGATGGGGTGCGAGAACGATCACTCTCAACCGATGAGTTATTTGAGTTGTGACCATCGTTCCTATTTAGATTTTCATTATGTCCATCATTTTCATTTATTTCAACATCTACATGATGTATAGAAATTCCAGACGGTGGATTATTTAAAGTTTTGAGCAACCAGACCTGCCTTTGTAGTCGATATTTTTTTTTTTTTTTTATTTTTTTTTTTTTTTATATTTTTTTTTTTTTTTTTTTTTTTTTTTTTTTTTTTTTTTTTTTTTTTTTTTTTTTACACAGTCTTAATTGTACATTCACTTAAAAACTTTATTTCACTGTTTTATTAGTTATTTTGTAGTAAAAGCACTTGACTCACTTTAACTACACAATTACCCAAGTAGGCTAATTTTGTAAAATTGTTAAAAAAAAAAAATTATTAAAACCATTTATTTATAAAAATAGGCCTGTTGCCATAATAATAGTTGTAGCTTACTTATATAGGCCCTAAGAGAGGACAGATAGTTCAGTAGGCTAAGCTCTTAAACTAGTACTAGGCCTAGTTTTAACTTAAAACTTTTTTCTTTATTATTATGTTTTTCACTTTTATATCTGTAGATTTTTTTTCTTGCTTTATTTATGAATGCACTAAAACCAATAGTCTTTTTATTGTTATTGTTGAACGCAATTATGTGCGTGCGTGAGTAGCCTAGGCTTATATTGGCCTATTTTTCTAAAGTTATTAATTTCACTGAAATTTTACTTTTTAATTTTTTTTTTTTTTTTTTTTTTTTTTTTTTTTTTTTTTTTTTTTTTTTTTTTTTTTTTTTTTTTTTTTTTTTTTATGGAATAGTAAAACTATTCTGGAAGATTGGTTAGTTTATTTTAAATCACTCCTGAGAGTACACCAACAGAGTGGAATGGACGCTAGTCTGGGGTCGGACTAAGCCTTCCAACGAAAAGTATAGATTTTTATTCCTTTAAAACTTTTTTTTTATATTATGTGTTTCTTCTTATTTTGATGTTCACTTTGTAATTAATTGAAAGAGTAACTTCGTTTTAGTTGCTTTTATTTAGTTATAATTTATTTACAAAAGATTGCCGAAATTGTTATGGCTAAGGAAATTTGTTTTGTTTATATGTCTTCTCAATTGGCGGCTAGAAATAGATCAGCTACAAAAACGATTGACATGAGCCACCTTGGTTTGAGTGGGCGAATAGTGCCAACCTGTTATCAACTTTAACAAATGTATGCAATTTTGCGCCATATTTTCGTAATTATTACGAAGTATTCACATCAAATATACAAAAGTTTTTATGAAAACAAAATATTAATGAATTGCCAAATTGTGGTTGATATATATATATATATATGTAATATATATATATATATATATAGTATATATAGGTATATATATATATATATAATATATATATATATATAAACAAATTATATATTAAAATATGGTATAGTATATATATATATATATAAATATATATATGATATATATTATAGTATAGTAATCAGCGGGCGGCTCCAGCAACTTTGTACACTCGGTGCTACCTCTCGTCTCTCTCTTCTGCTCTCTCTCGTGCTATATATATATATATATATATATATATATATTATATATATTGATATATATATATTATATAATATATAGTATAATATATATATATAAATATATATATATAATAAATATATATATATATATATAATATATATATATATATATATATATATATATATATATATATATATATATATATATGACGGTATATATATATATATATATATATATATATATATATATATATAATATAAAATAAATAATTATTTATGAGATATTTGAGTTATCCACATTTTACAGTTTTCTTTAGGTTATAATTGGTTTTATGGGTACCTTATTGTTTTTTTCTTTTGAATTCAGATATTAGAACTTTAAATATATTAAGTTATTTTATCCGAAATGTGCATAAAGAACCCTAAAAATGTTTATTTTAATTTTTTTTTTCCTTTTGGACAGGAAAAAAAAAACTTGTAAAGAAAATTAAATTCACGGTGTATTTGTAAACCATTTTCAAATTAGTTCTCTCCGGCCCTTTCGGAGAGGCTCGAGCCATACCATTTATCAAGATTGATGTAAAAATCTGAGCATTATGTTCTATGGACGATGGTATCTTCACTTTTATGTTTAAATTGTAACAGTAAATAATCTTTTCATTTGTAGTTGTATGCAGTGTAATATTTCAGATGACTTTGTTAACAAAGAGATAAAAGAAATTTTAGATCATAACTTTATAGAAATTTGAGAAAATCGTTACCGGTTTCTATAATAATAACTCGTGATAAGCACGAGTAGCACGAGTGTAAGAAGTCGCCTTGTGAGTATAATATATATATATGGTATATATATAATATATATATATATATATATATAGTTATAATATATTATATATAGTTATATATAATATACTATTAATTAATATATATGAAGTTATATATATTATATATATACTATATATATATATATACCGACAGATGATAAAAATATGAAGGGTTAGGGTGTCCTCTGCCCCTACCAACTCTATAAATAAATCTTCTTTGAGCAAAGATATTGAATTGCCGGACATTTAAATCTTGCAAAGCAGCTAAATGAGATTTTCATCTTCAAGTAGGGAAAATAAAATGTAGATTCTTCTAACCAGAAAAAAATGTGAACAATCAAATAATGAGTTCTTTCACACCCAATTATTAACTATTGTTAAAGTCTTTTATACCAAAAATTCAAATAATAAGTTACACTATTCCACACAATCAATAAGGATATAAAGTACTAGAAAGATTGTTGTATTCATGTTTGACTGATTTACTGGTTTCAAAAAGTTTAATGAGAAAGGCTTTTATCACAAAGAACTAAATTTGTCCTTTTATTCTTGGAATTTGACCTTCATTCTAGTCATTTGTCCTTTTTATTCTCTCCATTTGTCCTTATTATGGACTTGATTTACTTCACCTTGATTTTGAAAGAATATAAAAGACGTTTCACGATTTATGTCAGAAAGTTTAACTTGACCTATAATTGCTTACAATATATATATATATATATATATGGTATAATATATATATATATATAGTAATATATATATATTTATTTCTTATATATATATATATATGTAGTAAGTAAATTTGTGTGTCAAATGAATCGAATCAACAAATGTGTTGCAAGAGGCGCCAAGCTTCTTACAAGTTAGAACAGCACAAATTCTTTTAAACTTTCTCACGCTGAAACCCATGACTCACCCTCAGAAACACCTAAAATTCTTACAAACAAATCTTGCATCGTAACATATCGAGTAAGGCATACACCTCTTCAAATAATCTTGTTCCAAGACCCAAAGTTCTATAACTCATTCCAAGGTTGTGGCTCTCTCTTGCAATCTCTTCCACAAAATTTCGTTTCAGAACGTTTTACTATGCATTTTTTCTTATGACGCATAGCCAAGCGGGAAGCATCCAAGCTCTTTCCCTGCATTGGGAGCGTCATTAGCTCTGCTACCATCGAATAGTAAGGTTGGGGTTCTGAAAGTGGCTACGCAAGGTAAGAGTGAAACGGGGTGTGTGAAGTGTGATTCGAAGCAGAGGATATACTTTCCCCAGTATTAATATTCCCCAAGCCTAAGTATATATATTAATATACCTATATATATACTGTGATATATATATATATATATATATATATATATATATATATATATATATGTGACTGTATATATACTCTATTCATAAATTTAAGTATTTTTATTACAATGTATATTTCTTCTTTCGTAAAATACAGGTAAAAAATAGTAAAAGAATACTAGAGTATTCCACCGGGTATGAGTTTTCTCGACAGTCTTTAGAAAAGAGGAGTCGGAGGTAATTAAAACACTTAGTAATTAAAACCTTTAATAATTCTCTTATTTTCAGCGGTGGTATGAATTTCGATGTTCAATTAAGTGTTATTCATTTTATTGTATGATTATTTTATTTGAAATATTTCAATATATTTTCGCTCATGGTGCCAGAATTTGTAATTAAATATAAAAGTGATTGTTAATGTATAATTAATGTTGTTCATGAATATATATTTTTTACTGGAAATTTTCCGTATATTTTTCGCTTATGGTGCCATAATTTTGTAATTAAAAATAAATGATTTTTAATGAGCATGCATATATTATAATTACTTTATTTTGATGAGCATGATAATTTTATATAATTAATAATATGTATTCATTATTATTTATAAATGCTAAATTTGGATCATGTAATTACCAATAATTAATTGACCCTTAGGTTGTTTTATGGAGTCTAAATTGTCTTAATTTAGACGGGCTTTGTTTGTCAAGTGTGAGGGGCTAAAACACCCCTAATAATAAAAGAGTGGAAACAACATGGTGTCTACTCATTAACCCAAACCAATTGTGTCGACGAGTGGTCGCAGAAGCACAAGTCCATAATCTGTGGCAACCTTGCCATTTTGGATAGAAGGACGTGGAACTTCAAACAGTCAGATGTTGCAAGCAGCCATCCAAACAAAGCCCCTACAACAACCTCCACTCCACCGAGAAAGAGAAACTCTACACCGCATATTTAGCCAGGAGACTCATAGTAAGAATTTTAATTAAAATTTACAGTAATTTTTCTTAAAAATTTTAAGGGAAAAGTTTCCCAATCTCCTACAGAGCCAATCGACGCAGAAGCAGGCGTCACGAGGAGGAAGTCTTTCTCGTAGAAGGAAGAAGCCAAATAGAGAGGAAAAGTTTCTCTCTCCGAAGCCAGTGAGAAGAGGAAGCCGTTGCCTCTCCCACACTCAGCCAGAAGCAGAGAGGAAAACCTCTCTAAAAGACTCAACAGCCCAGAGAGGAAGTTTGAGTCAAGTCGGAGAAAAGTTCTCCACAATAGCAAAGAAATTACCCCTTTCCCTAACCCCCCAATGAAAAAAAAAATGAAATATTAAAAAACTCTAGGTTGCAAACCAATAATTATAATTATAATATTATTATTATTATTATTTAGTAATTATGAATATTTTTTGCATGCAGACATTTATATAAAATTAGTTTGTTTTATATTAAGTGGTGAAAAATATTTGTAGTTTAAGTGGTTGATTATTTTTATTTTTTATTTTCTTTTTATTATTTTTTCGTGGATGGTCATTCAAAGGTATAATTTTAGAGGTTATTTTTATATCTTTATATATTTCGTAAGCGTGCCATATTTTTATGAGTATAAAAATAAGCGTATTTTAGGAAATGTGCTAATTTCCAATTTTGATTACAACTCGTAAGATCATTATTGGCTTTCCCAAAACTTTCTTTATTCTACCTTCCTTCTAACATCTCTTTTTCTCAAACTAACATTCAGTAAACTGTAACAAGATACTAATATTCCACTAATATATGTATATACGAATATATTTAAGTAGAAGAGAGAGAGAGAGAGAGAGGGAAAGAGAGCTTAGCAATAAGAGAGAGAGAGAGAGAGGGAAAGAGAGTTTAGCAAGAAGAGAGAAAAATACGCAGACAGTTTGGCACCAGGCCAATTGCACAATATACGCGCGACCCGCTCACATACACTGAGTGCAGGCAACGCTGCCAAGGTCAAGCGTTACGAAAGGGGAATAAGGATAGAAACGAAAAAAAAATTATATATATATATATATATATATATATAATATATATATATTATTTATATATATATATGAGTGTCAATTTTTTTCTATATATATATATATTATACGAGAGTATATGTTGTAAATTTTAGTTTGATTGAATTAAAATTTATATTTTTTTTTTTTTAAATAATTAATAAGCGTTTTTTTTTATAAAATTTTAAAAAAAAACCATATCGAGAAGCTTATATAGCTTATGTGTTTTTTTTAATTTAGTAATTAAGCTATTTTTTTCTAAGTTTAGAGAGAGCGTAATAATAATTAAAACAGTGGTTTTTGTTGGTGGAGTTGTGAACGGTGGAGCGAACCCATCAGCCTAAAGCAAAGGTACATGAACCTAACCAGCGAGACTCACGAAAGTCCCGTACAAAAACTGGGCGGTAGCAGATGGTTGTCCCACAGGAGCAGTCCGGTGGAAGCAGTATACAGAAGATTGCCGAAGCAGTGCAACCTAGTTTGTATAGTAAGGACGACCCGCAGGGAGTCGCCCCCACAAAGTATAGTTTTAGTTACGGTAACGATCCACAGGGATCCACCACAGATTTAGAGGTAAATCTGAAAGTAGAAGGAGGGCTCTGGCAGGTGAAAGTACCAGTGCAGTCCAGAACCCCATTATATAGGCAACAGTGCTTAAAAGAAGCACCAAAGGTAGTTAGAGAATAAGATAGTTTTAGGAGGTGAAAAGGAAGGTAAAGAAGTCGAGATGACCCGTAGAAGGAGGCAGCAAGAAGCGGTAAGAGAGGAAGCAACTGAACGTTGTGGGAACGGCAGAAATACTCCTCTGGTGGAGAACCAGAGAGTTGAGGAAATGTCCAAGTACCCCTCTCCACTAAATCCGATTGGCCCAGCCAACTTGAGCCTAAACCCTTCACCCACTTCCTCCTTAGAGCCTAATTTTCAAGCAAGAAAGGAGGGTCAAGAGACTCTCTCGAACGAAAGAAAAGACCCAACAGGGCAAGGTAGAAAAAATGAATATGTTCTACGAGGAACAGCGCGTTCATTTCAAAGTTTAGTTATAGAGGTGATCCACAGGGAATCACCCCCGTGTTACAGAAAACAAGAGTTTTGTAACCAAAGAACAAAGAAATCCTCATACAAACAGAGATATGAGGAAGAAGAAGAAGAAGAAGAAGAAGAAGAAGAAGAAGAAGAAGAAGAAGAAGAAGATGAAGAAGCAGTAATCTTCGAAAGACAGTTTTCCGGCCAAAGACGAACCTTTGAGTGAAAGGGGTCTGGCCAAGCAAGTGTCCGACTTAATTAGCAAATAAGTCGAAGAAGGTTCCCCGGCTGGCGTTAAGTACCAGTGCGTCCGGAATCTTGCTAGATAAACAACAGTGTTTAAGTTTAAGGGTACCTAAGCGACAGTGCCTAGGGTATATAAGCCACGGTGCTTAAGAATATATAGGTGACAAAACCTACAGCCTAGAAAATCTGCGTGGAAAGCCACAAAGATATTAACAATAAAGTTTGTTAGCTAAGCAACAGTGCTTAAGTTTAAGAGCTAGGTAACGATACCTAGAATAGATAAGCCAAGGCGCTTAAGAATTTATAGGAGATAAACAATAAAGTTTGTTTATTTTGAGCCAATTTAGTTGACCCGTTGCCAGCTAATCATTTTTCGTTTTCAACCTATCAGGAAAAAGGAAAATGACCGTTTGGAATAGTCTAGGTAAAACTACCTAGGTGACAGTACCTAGGGAAAAAGGGCAATAGTGCTTCCAAGCTAGAGAGCACTACAAACCCATCGTCTTAGTGACGCTTATCCAGTAGATAAGAAAGAGATAGCTAGAAATATATATATATATATATATGTATATATATGTATGTATATATATATATATATATATATATATATATATATATATATGTGTATATATGTATATATATATATATATATATATATATATATATATATATATATATATATGTATGTGATATACATGAGTATATAGGAATATAATAGATTTAATTCATGGGTTGGGTAAATGTTATTATCTATAAAGACTAAAGTTGGTTTATCCCCGTAAGGTGATAAAAAATACCACACTCAAAAGGTTAGGTTCTTTTAAGAGATGTTACCAATTGG
>JABUQX010003466.1:10000-15000 GCA_015478945.1 Trachelipus rathkii | reverse complement strand
ATAATAATAATAATAATAATAATAATAATAATAATAATAATAATAATAATATAGTAGCGCCATTAATAATTTCATTTCTCAATACTATACTTATTGTTGTTAGAATAAAGATATTTAATAGCTATACAGGGACGTATATCCGATATTTTTTGTAGTAAAACCAGTGAGAAACGCCACACCATTAATACCCACCAAAGCATACAGAAAATGGACAAAGTCTCATACCAGATTACTATAGGTAACTGGCGAAATGTATAATAATTGTAGGCGGTGTTGAGCTGGAGCCGGTTCGCAGCTGGTTTAGCGAATGGGTAGTTATCACTTGTTTAGCAGCCGAATGGGTAGTTAGCTCTTCTCTTGTTTGGTTAAATAGGAAAGAGAACAGAATGCTAACTATTATGACAAAGCAAGCAGTGAACCGTTTAAAATTTTGACAACTCTCCACTGACTGTTGGTATATACCGTGGTATATAATAACGAAGAAAATAAAACTTCACCATGAAAATTAAAATTAGCTTTCTCGAGTAGGAAGAGTCCGAGTAATTAAAGCTCCAGGTACGCTGGATTTTTTCAGTGAAGGACTGAATTTTATTCTCTCTCTCTCTCTTTTTCTACTCGCTTTTCATTTTTTTTATTTGAAAAATTTGATACCTCGTATGAATTTTAAAATTCTGTAAATCGAAGAATTAATTGATACTAGCACAAATGGAGGAAACCAGATAACAAACCAGATCAGAAGGATGAGGTAGTAGACTTTTATTCGTTTCATTGGGACTAGATTCTCCTTTTAAACTTATTATTGCATTTTCTTCCATGTTATCGTGTAGTTAGTCAGGTGTGAATAATCTCTCTCTCTCTCTCCTCTCTCTCTCTCTCTCTCTCTCTCTCTCTCTCTCTCTCTCTCTCTCTCTCTCTCTCTCTCTCTCTCTCTCTCTCCTCTCTCTCTCTCTCTCTCTCTCTCTCCTCTCTCTCTCTTCTCTCCTCTCTCTCTCCTCTCTCTCTCTTGCTTATTATATATAATTATATATGTATATATATATATATATAATATATATAATGATATATATATATAATATATATATATATATATATATATATAAATATATATATATATATATATAATAGTATATATATATATATATATATATATATTATATATAATATATATATATATATACAGTATATTTTTGTGGGAAAAAATGTATCAAAATTTCTTCAAATACAGAAAGTGCAACTTCAATTGTAAAACTAAGTATTATAGTGGGCGAAGGACCGCGCCAAAAAAACCCTTGGAAGGTCAGGCGACAATACGAAGTTTGCTTTTGCCTCCCGCAGGGTTGGTGGTGTAAGAATTAAAAAAGGTATATAAATTACGACCTGAGACTCTTGGATGACCTTCAATGCAAGAGCATTTGTATAAAAACTCGTTCAATTATTTATATATATATTATATATATATATTATATATAAAATATATATATATATATATATATATATATATTATATATAATATATATATATATATTATATATATATATTATATATATATTATATAATATATATATATATATATATATATATATATATATTGGGATTGTACGACTAGTATCGATATTCCGCAGTATCACGCGTCATTTTTTGGTATCGGTTAATATGGTCGATAATTGGCGATACTGTCTTATACTTTTTGGGTGAAGAATGTAATAAACTTTCAGTTCAATAATAATCTAGTTTCGATATATAAAAGGTTCTAATAAGGAAGTCCTAAGCCAGCTGAAACCCACAAAGAATAGGCACCGACGGTGAACCACTTCATTAGAATGCATTTTAAATAGCATAACCCAGGAGCTTGCTTTCGCGTGAAACAAAAAAAAAAGATTCACAGAAGTTGAAGCCGCCTTATCAGCAACCCCTGGACAGCACTGATAGTGACGATGTTGGCTTTTCAGCAAATAAACCTACTGAAGATGAAGAGGATTTGGATATGTTAGACTTTGATAACTCATCGAAAAAAACTGAAGAGACAGTCATCAAGGAGCAAAGATAATTCAAATTTGCAATCTGTGAAAGAGGAGAGGCTCAACGAAACATGAGATGCTGTCCTACAGAAGAGAATCCTTTCATGTGGTGGCATGAAAATGGGCCATGGTTTCCATTTATTATCGGTGCTTGCAAGAAAATAATTATCACCCCCCTCCTTCATCAGTCGAGAGCGAGGGTATTTTTAGTGTAGGTGGGAGTAAACACCCCAAATGGGAACAGGCTCTCGCCATTTACTAATGAAAGCTTAATGTTTTTGCATCACAATTTGAGAATAGAGCGGTAAAAGTAGTGAATCACACTGTCTTTATCTTTAAAGGAGTATATTATGATTATTAGTTCATGTTATAATAGCTTTTTTATTTTCTTTCAGCACTGAATAATTGAGGTCTCTTCTTTCATTATTTTCATTCTTTAAATTGTAGCTAGTTAAAGAATCTTCTTGTAAATTGTAATCATGTTAAAACATAAAAGCTAGTAGCTAAACTTTAATACTTACTGGAAAATGGAATATTTTTTGAATAAAACACAAACATATATAAGTTATTTATTTTATATTTGCATTTATTATTACTTAAAGATACTATTTTAATTTATAAAATAAATTATACTATGGGCACAACCAAAATAATGAAATAAATGACTAAGTATTGGTTGTACAGGGAATGCAATCCTGAGTTGCATAGCAGTACAAAAATGTTCTATCTTATTGCTGTGTATTTATTATATTAATTAAAGTTCGGTATTCGGCACCTAAAAAAAAAAATAGAGTATCGGTATCGGCCTCTTTTCTGGTATCCGGTTACATCTCTAATATAATAATATATATTTAGACTCTAAATCATTAATATATATTATGAATAATAACTTTGTATATTATATATTATATATGATATATATATATATAGTATATATATAAATATGGCTGCGGAGCCGGCAAATTTTTTTCCGGCTCCGACTCCGGCATTTTAAAATTACCGGCTCCGACTCCGGCGTTCAAGTTTTAAAATTACCCGCTCCGGCCATTTTAAAAATTACGCGGCTCGACCCCGCTCCGGCTCCGGCATTTAAAAATCTGTTTGCTCGACTCCGGGCTCTGACCCTTTGTTATAGATTCCTTCTCCATTTACAGTCATGAAATCATTAATTCTGATACAAAATTTTGAGGGTATTATGAAATTAAATGTTTGTTAACGACATCTTTATTAACTTAGAATTTAAAACTTGGAAAATATTTTATAGAAAATAAGTATTTTTAAGAAATACAGAAAAGGAATCAGTCACTTTCTTCCCTAAATTTTAATATTAATTCCTCTTTGAACTGGCCTGTACAAGTTATGTAAATATAATGATATTACTTTTTTTCTAGAAAGAATAAAAATCATATTTAGATCATCTAAGTTAAATAATTCCTCGCTGAACTATGAGCCTGAACATATATAACAATTTTATTCAAAATATATTTTAGTATATATATTACAAAATATATATATATATATATAAATATATATATATATATATAAATATATATATATATATATATAATAATATATAATACTATATATATATAATATATATATACTATATATAATATATATATATATATTATATATATAATATATATATATATATATATATATATTATAATATATATATATATATATATATATAATATAAATATAAATATATATATATATATATACATTATATATATATATATATATATATATATATATATATATATAATATATATATATTATATATATATATTTTAATTTATATGTATTTAATATATATAATATATAATATATATATATTATATATATATATAATTCACTTTCTTCCTAACTTTTAAAATAATTTCTCTTTGAACAGCCCGACCATATTTAATATAAATTTATTCAAAACAATTGTTCTTAAAAATAAAACCATCAATAAAATCCTCCTTTAACGATGTCCTAAGATCCGTTTTTATTATTTTTAAAGCAGAAAATAAGCTCTCAACATTCACTTGAATAGGAGGCAAAGCTGTAATTGTGCAAGCGGCATCTTGCAAAATTTTAGGATAGCAATTGATTGCCTCTTTAACTGATAACTTTGATTTCCGGTCGATTTTCATTATTCCATCTAATGACTTATGGAATTCTACCTTTTATTTTTCTAGAAGATATTTAGGTTGAATGTCTTTTACTAGTAGATTGTCTTTTTAGTTTTTCAATCGCTTTTCTGCATGCTCCAATTTTTCCCATTATCTGGCAAATTTGACTTCATCTTCATCTGACAAAATTCTACAAGGGAGGATTCCTGAAACTGCTGAACTATCTGACTCCGGCCCAGATTTCTGTTCGATAGCGTTATTCATTTTAAGCCTTAGTTCACAAAGAACACTCCTAGCTTTAAATATCAGATCTTCAGTTCTGGGAAAGATTCTAAACAAAGATTGTCGACAAAAATATTTTATTTTCAGTTAACATTCTTTCCTTTCTTTTCATGGAATTTATTTGTGATTTGCTAAAATCCGTTCTCTATAAAAAATTTCCTGCAGTCAAGTCTTCTGATTGAATATTTTTGTTGTAAAGTATGGGTGTTTTAATAATTCTTCGAGTGTTTCGATTTGTTCCCACTGACTGTCGGAAAGAGAAAGTTCAGAAGTACCGGCAGCCATCATACTACTACTATAATCTTTTAGTTGCAGAAGCCTTTAGAGCATAAGACATGTACTTTCCCATCTTGTCTCTTGACCTAAGATTGCCACTTTTGCAGCTTGATTCTTTAGAACTTCCATTAATTTTGGGGTACGTGCTGCTTTTGCTATTTGTCTCGCCCTGCTTATAAGATTTGTTCTATGAGTATTGTGGAGACCATCACGCACTGCTAACTGTAAAGTATGAACTCCACATCTCATGTGTGCAATGTTAACGTTATTGGAACATAGTCTTTTCATAGTTTTATCAAGTTCA
>JABUQX010003465.1:0-29560 GCA_015478945.1 Trachelipus rathkii | reverse complement strand
CAGATTCCCGTGTTGACCTCAAAACCTCAGCAGATAAAAGACCAACTAGAGGGCTGGGGTTCAACACACATCACACCATCAAGTAGCACCCTTTTCAGAAAAACATACGTTACAAAGGGTAATGATTAGCTTCCTGGTTACTTTCAATAAATCTATAACTTGGCACCTTTTATTCAAACAGGAAATAAAAAAGTTTCTCACTTATCACTTCAGTGCCATCCCAGTGCTATTCGGATTCAGATTTTCGTTTGCCGATTTACTTGCTGTTGGGAAAATTCCCACTGTTCATTATCAATTTACTTCTAGTTGTTACACGCGGCTTACATCATCGCTTACTACTTCGTCCAAGAGAGGATGCAGTCTTCAGCAATAATAAACAGAGTACTAAATGTTCATTTACATCTGTTTTCACCCACTACTAATGTATAATTCACCTTCTCAGCATATTCTCTGCACGCTGAACCAAAGATTTCACCGAACCAAGTTTTCTTATGAATTCAAGCCACTGTTCTCTAACGAATTTCACGTTTCCTTTGTTGTTCCCAACACTGACCATCATCGAATTTTTTCCATATACATCCGAGCCGTGAGTCGAAGCGCTCGATAGTGATGAGTACTCAAAGATTTCCCTCTCGAATTATATTGCTTATCATAAAATTTTTCAAGTTCTTAGAATTAAACCAATAGTTTACACCTCCGTCTCCTATTTTCTCGTTTATTCTTGTTCCCCAACTCCATCCGCTGTATCTTCAAGTATTCTTTCGAGTTCTTTTCGCGCATTACGGGTATTTCATCCATTATCAGAAGAGACTATTCGACAGGACGGTCTTTTGTGATCCAACAAACTTTAACCTTCCTTTAGCACAAAGACTATTGCCTCATTCTTGTCAAGGACCTCGTCGCTGATACAGATGTACAGTTGCAGAAACCTTTGTAAGTAAATTCTCCAGTTTCTTTTTCGTATGTGTGTGTAGTGTTATATTTATATCTGTTTGCTGTGTTTTATCTCTTTTATTGCTGGCTGCCAAAAACCTCACCTTTCTTCCCGGGTTTATTCCTTGTATATATGCCCTCTCATTACGTACTCTACCTTACAACGGGGAGCGGGGTACAGGAGAGAACCTCGCCAGTACTGGGATGGACACCAGGAGGAATACTCGGCCTTTAGAAGGGAGGTACCCAAAAGGTAGAGCAGAAATAAATATAGGGGAGAGGCTACATAATAATAAAAGGATGGGGGCGCATTATAACCCAAAACAATGCGGAAAAATGGTGTGATGACCAAAAAATACCAAAGCGATATCTCTCGCAGAGCCACTTCTAGACGATATCTTGACCCCTCACCAACTACATTACACCACACTAGGTGTATCTATGATGAGTAGATAGTATAAGTAGTATATAATAGAGTGTATGTGTGTTGTTGTGTGTCTATAGTATATATATATACGATATAATATCGATTATATATATATATATATACTATTATAAGACGTATATATATATTAACCTGCTCCTATGCGTTGCCGGCCTATGATGACGTGGGGAGAGTGGTGATGAAAGATGCGCCGGGAATCACGAATCCCGCATGAGGAGTTCTCGGGTATAAACAAGTGGTAGCGGGACCCAAACCAGACCCAAATCAAACTCAAAACCCAAACCCAAGACCAAAAGCCCAGCAACACTCTAGACACAAACTGTGCTGGAGAAGGGATTCAAATAAGTGAATTTCAAGAAAATGAGTGAGAGAGAAAGATTAAATGAAATATTGACAAAGCACATTACAAGTGCTGAGGATGCGCAGAGGGATGCGCAGAGTCCCCCAAGCATTAGTTTCTACCTCCATGCTATGTTATGTTCACCAAGTTCACCACAACATAAGCACGCAGTACATAATAATACACAAAACGGTCAGCATGGATGATTAATAATATATATAATATATATATTATTACCTATATAATAATATATATATAGTAATAATATATACTAACTATTATATATCATAGAGTATTTATTTTAGTGATATAGTATATATATAGTTATATATTAGATATCTTTCTTTATCTTCCTCTTTTCCCCAAACTGGGCGAGTCGGTGTGTAAGGTGGTGTCTATGCATCAGAAAGAAAACTGCAGTACGCACGAATATGACAAAGTCGAACAAGGAATACAGCCAGTCTTACGCCCCCTATGCTAACCAATTAATTAGTAGGAAGTCGTTCAACCGACAGAATCCAGCCCTAGAGCTTTATAGGACCGCGACGACCCTCACTATGTATATCGTACAATGGTAAGGCTTCAGTCGCCTTGGCTCCAGTGGGCCGACGAGCCATGCCCCCAATACAAAACCCCGCCATTCACTTATATGCCACCGTATTCTCGCCTCTTGCCAAAATCTCCACATTTCTCTCCTATTCAGACATTCGTTTCACTGACTCACCCCAATCCAGCTTTGTCTTCAGTCTCCGCGGTCGGTTCCCAACACATTCGCCACTATACACGCTTACACCAAACGACTTGTATCTATCATCTCGTCAATGACCAAACCATCTCAACATTACTTCATTTATTCTGCTCTTACCCCTGTCTTTACAAGACACACGCTCTCTAAGAAGTTCATTCCTTCATTTTATCAATTTCACACATAGCATGCCCCTAAGCATTGTCCATCTGAACACATTGAAACTTTAGATCTATACTTCTTATCTCAAACCACATAGTCTCGTTACTGTACAATAACACAGTAACAACATACCCTCATGTAAGACCCTACGCGGGACTCAAGACTCTAGTTTTTACATTCACCAACTTTATATATTGCACCACACCTTCCTCATTACAACTTTCCTACTACACTCTGCATCATCAGTTCCCTTTCATCCAACACACATAACCCTAAATATTTAAACTTCGACACTTGAGTTCCAGCTGCCTTCACCATCATAAAAACATACACTTCACTATCTCGAGGCTGTCCTCACTTCCACAACCATAACCTTACTCTATTCTACGTTTACTTTCAAACCCCTCCTTTTATACACCCGGCAAATCTCTCTACCAATCCTCTCAAAACTTCTCTTCAGATTCACAACACAAAACCAAACACTCCGCATAGTAATAGGAGGGCACCCTGCCACTCATCTCCTATTCGCCACTTCAGTTTCTAACACCATTTTCCTTGGCCATCCCCACCTCTAATTTCTTGCATAAGCCCGCATCCCATCATACAAATTGAATTAACCAAGGAACATAAACACAACCAATGCCACTCCAGCTTATAGATACTTAACCAATCTACTTTTGACACGGGTCATTTATTCTAACACACGCCTCCCTATCGTCATACATACTTTTGGATTCCATTCAGAAGCCTTACCACCAACACATATATCACTAAACACCTGCCATAAGAGCTTCCCTATTAACCCATATCATACGCCTGTTGAAATCTAAAAAAACCAATACAATTTATTCTTCTTCTCCCTCCATTTTCTCAATCATTAGTTAATGTTTAAAGATTTGATCGACACATCCTCTACCACTCCTAAAACGCACCTTGTCTCTTCACCCAATCAGCTCTCAGTCCACTCGAACCACTCTCTTCGACCAACAACGCCAGCCCGGATATATCTTACCCTACAATACTGAATAAACTAATTCCCTTATCAATTTCTACGTTATCTCCCTTCCCTTACCCTTATATAAGCGGTACTATTTATGCTCTCCTCAATCCCTCGGACGATACCCTCATAACAGCTTTAATTACACACACTTCAAATCCAGTCAATCACCATCTCGCCTCCGCTTCTTGATCATTTCACCAGTAATTTCATCTTATACTCCAGCACTTACCATTCTTCACTTTCTTCACCCTACCTAATTACCTCTCATTCTGCTAGATAACCTCAATCCCCAAAATACCTCCTATTCCTTTTTGCACCATCAATACCCACACACATTCACTAATCACCTCCTTCATTACTGCCAATCATATAGTGCAGATTTTCGAAGTGTTCTTTCCACACTCCCTCACATCCATTTCATCAGTTACCAAAACACCATCCCTATTCATTATTCTCAGCAGGAATAGTTAATTATATATATTTATTATATATAATATATATATATATATATATATATACTATAATATTTATATATTACTATATATATATATATATATATAATCATATATATATATAATTATATATAATATATAATATAATATATATATATATATAATATATTCCCCTATCCCCCAGCATTGGGGTGAGTACGCAACACCCGTCCATTATATTACCCCTTAGTGAGAAACTCATAGCGCAGGTCAGAAAAATCTCAAACGCATACCCTCCCTCACAAAAAGACAGCCCTATTCACTCATGTTTATGCACCATTTACTTCGTGCTATGAATAAACTTACATTCCTTCTTCCTCAGGCATTCCTTTACTGACTCAATCCACTTTTTTTTGGTCTTCCAGCGATTCCAAGCAGCACTCACCACATATACATCTGCTTAACAAAACTGACTATAATCCATCCTTTCTATATGACCAAACCATCTAAGGACCTCGTTTATTCTCTCATATACGCCTTTCTTCACACCACACAACTCCCCTATGCCATTCATTCCTCATTTTATCAATTCTTCTCACACCTAACACTCCCCTAAAGTTGTCCATCTTGAAACATTGTGTACCTTAGATCTATGTCTTTTATTCCAGACCATAGTTTTCACTACCATACATTAACATATGTAAACATACCCTCATGCAAAACTATAGCGCACTCAAGATTTAGTCTCTTTACATCCACAAGGATTTATTGCATCAGTTCACCTTACCTACCATTACTTACTTTCCTACAACATTCCTGCATCATCCATTCCCTTCCATTCCTAACATATATCCTAAATAATTTAAACTCAGATTACTGTTCCAGTGCTTCACTATCCACATGACTTCACACCGAGGGACTCCCTTCACTCACATATCATAACCTTACTATATCTACAATTGACTCTTCAAACCCCCCTTTCTACACACCCAGCCAAATCCTACCAATTCTCCCACTCTCTCTTCAGATTCACCACACAAACCACAAATCTCCACATTGCAATAAGCAGCGCCCCCTACCCACTCTCTATACATTCTCCATCATTTCTAACACCTTCCCCTCCCCACCCCGACCTTCTAATTCTCTTCATAACCCCCTTCATATAGAAATTACAATAACCAAGGAGACAAGTAACACATCCCTGACTCACTCTCGCCATTAATTAAAAACTTAAACCACTCAATTGAACCTTGAATTTATTTCCTCTCTACTCACACACGTTGCACTATCGTCATACATACTTTTGAGTCCATTCAAAAGGCCCACCACTAACACCATATATCAATAAACTAAGCCCAGAGTTTCCCTATTAATCCTATCAATACCCTTAATGCAAATCCATAAAACCTAAAAACAATTTTACTCTCTCCTCTCTTCATTTGTTTCACATGTAAAATTTTGAGCCCACACATCCCTCTACCACTTCTTAATTAGACCTTGTTCTTCTTCTACTTCACCAATCAGTCCTTCAGTCACTGACGTACTCTTTTCGGCCAAAAATACCAGCATATATTTTGTTTACAACACTCAATAAACTGATTCTATTATAGTTCCCCTTAGCCTAATATTAAGGGTACTATTATTGCTCTCTCCACCAATCCCCGGAACTATTACACTCCCATAAACGCTTGTCGCACAACTTTCAAATCCATTCAATCACCATCGCGCCTCCATTCTTGATCCATTTCACCAGTAATTCCACCTATACCTGCAAATTTACCATTCTTCTACTTTCCCACTCTACCCATTTACCTCCTCCCCAAAACACATATTTCTTCTATTTACCATCAAAAACCCACACTACCAAAAAACATTAAAAGCATTACTACCAATGTTATGCAGATTTTCGAAGAGTTCTCTCCACACTCTCCCTCAATTCCATTTCATATTTACGGAAAAACATGCAGAAAATACCTTTAATTCTTATCACTCAACTTGGTTAGAGAAGCACCAAAGAAATTTGATTCAATAAGTTCGCGAAGAATCTTCTCTTCATCCGATTCAAAATTTGCCTCTAAAACCTTATTTTTCATTTTATTCAACAATAAAGAAACATTTTTCAGACTCATAAATTCCTATAAAAGAAAATTTACATAATAATAATAATAATAAATAATACATAATAATAAAAAAATAATAATAATTAATAATAATAATAATAATAATAAAATAATAATAATAATAATAATAATAATAATACGGGAATAATAATAATAAAATGAAAAGTTATGATTGACTTTGTATTGGTGAGAAGATGTTGAAATATGGAATGGATGTTAGATCAAGGGGGTTAGGAATGGGACTATCAGATCATTATGTTGATTTATGTATGATTAAGAAGTGGGGACATGGATCGAGAAAGGAAAGAGATAAGAAGAAAGTGGAGAAATTAAGAGATAAGAAGGTTTAGAAACAAGGTTCAAAGTTATAAGGAAAAGTATGGAGAGACTTGAAAATTAAATCAACATTGAATGTGAACAAGTGTGAAACTGAACAAATCTGGATGCAAATGAAAGAAGATTTTGTTAGTAGTGCAAGAGAAGTATGTGGATGTGCTAAAGTAGGGAGTAAGTTTATCAATAGCGAATGTTGGGATGATGATGATGCAGCGGTTAAAAGTAAAAAAAAAAAAAGAGGCGTGCTTGAATGTGCTAAAACCCAATGGTGAGGTACTCGAAGAAAGTAGTATGGACAATTATAAAGAGGAAAAAAGGAATTCAAGTGGAATATGTAGAAGGTATGAAATAACAGTTTGGAAAGAAGGAATTGATGAAGACTATAGAATAGGAAGTTCTCTCCAGAAGGAAGTCATGAAAGAGCTAAGAGGTAAGAAAAGTGAAAAAGGGAATTTTCAAGAGATTAATGGAAGTAGATGGACACTTTTACATGGGGGATTTGCATTTTTTTTTTTGGGAAAAGATGAAATTGATGTGACGGGTGTGTGGTAGAACACTCCGAAAATCTGCATAACATTGGCAGTAATGAAAGGGTGATAGTGAATGTGTGCGGGTTTTTTTTTTTTTTTTTAACTTACCACATCACGGGCCGAGCCCTTTTCAAGGATGGCGCAAATAAAACCTAGGAAAATTCCCACCCAACCCCAATCCCTAAGGCAACATCTCTCAGGTCGAGCGCAGACGTGGCTTTAAAGAGAGGAAGATTAAAATACGTTGGAAAAACAGAAGAAGCAAGGAGTTACACAGAACAAATGTGGCGGCTGGAAAAGAGGCACCACAACGAACAAGTCTGCGGTTTCTCAAGTTTAACTCACGCAAATCATGCAGAGCATTGGTATCCTCTGATATTGCCGCGGGCACGCAATGCGAGTGCGAATACGAGCGCCAACTCCCTGAGATCTACCGCCTGTAGACCTATAGAAAAGAGATAGTACGCCAACGTTCGACACGTTCCAGAGATAGAGGGTCAAAAGAGTTTGAAAGTAGGGGGATTGTTTTTAGTCTTCTCTTAGCTTTAGACTTCAAACCCTATCAATAGAAGGTGGACCGGACCCCCAAATGTGACGAACAGTCTCCTACAAGGGCGAAAGAAGCCCCTTCATATAACTGGACAGGCTGTATGCAGAGGAAGGAAATTCCTGCAACCTTAACAGAACTCCCAGCTTCTTTGAGGCCACGTTTGCAACCGTTGTGATATGAGGTTTCCATAACATATTTTTGTTTACGTTCAGACCAAGTATGTTTATGTTGTTCACCGGTGAGACGTTAGAGCCGTCAAAGGAAATTGAAAAGTTCTGAGGTGTTTTTGAGATTGAGATGCGAAGAAGTTGAGTTTTCAAATAATTAAATTTCATAAGGTTGCTGTGGCCCCACCTGGAAATCCCATCCAGGTAGGCAAGAACACAATCGGAAAGCTGAAGAGGAGAGGTAACTCTAGAGGCAAAGGAGGGAACATAGTTGAAATGATTGGAAGAATGGAGAGTTGAGTCATCGGCATAAGAGTAAACAGAATCAGAAGAACATATGAGAAGGTCGTTAATGAAAAGTAAGAATAAACTTGGAGATAAAATAGAGCTTTGCAAAACACCACAATCAACATGAAAGTAGGAAAAAGACACTCCATCAGCCAGTGCTGATATGGAGCGATCAGAGAGAAAACTTGATAAGAGTAAGCAAAGAGAATTAGAAACCCAAATGAAGGGAGCTTAGAGAGTAATGACGCATGTCATACCATGACAAAAGTTTTTGATATGTCAAGCTCCACCACACAAGACCAACCATAGTCCCAAAGGACAGAAGATCATAAATTACTTAAATAGTATGTCACCAGTTGACCTCGAGAGTCGAATGTCATACTGTTGATCTGAAAGAAAGGAATGAGACTCCAAATGATCCAGGAAATGAGAGTTAAGAAAGTTTCAAAGATTTTAGATAGAATACAAGTGAGAGTTATAGTGCGATAATTAAAAGGATCAGAGCGGCCACCTTTTTTTTCGGATCGGCTGGACATGTGCGCGCTTCAGCACTGAGGAAAAGTATTTAGATGAAGACATAGAAGAGTAGGTGTAACGAGACAGGCGCCAATTCAGGAAGCACACTCCCTCAAAACATGAGAAGGAATGCCATCTGGGCCACTGGCCCTTCGGACCTTCATAGATCTCAGGAACCCATGCACCCTATCACGAGTAATGACAGGTAGAGACATAGGATACCTGAGAGAGGATGGAGCAGGAGGAGGGAACCGGAATCGTCCAGGGTGGAATTAGATGAAAAAAGGACCAAAGAGATTAGCAATTTTCAGAACGAGTGCTAGCAACAGAACTCAGAGCGAAATAAGGAAGGAAACGCCCAGATTACAAAAGTGATTAGAGATGTTTTGGCAGGGGCCCAGAAATTATTTATCTGTAGGGGACCAAGCAGGCTGTCGCACTTCTTTAGTAAAGGTGCGCTTAGCCTGTCGCAATAGTATCCCTGCCCAGCGATTCCGAGCAGAATGAAAATAGTAAGAGTTAATAGGAGAATAAGAGTTTTTCCAGCCCGATACGCAATGTTCTCTCCTGAATGGCGAACAAGCTCCATCACACCATGGATTTTGGGGAGAAAAATATTTAGTTGAAGATGGACATGAACCTGCGCACCCATCGGGATACGCCCCCACCTTTCAGCGTGACCGAGGTGCATCCCCCGAGTCAAAGCCAGATTCATTCCAAGAGTAGTTAGCCAAAAACAACGGCAATTTCCCCCAATTAGCCCGATTAAAGATGCCAGAAATTACGTTTTAGGGCATGGTGGAGCTGCTGGAGAAAAAGTATTATAATTAAGGGCTACAAGATTGTGGTCAGAGTTACCAATAGGAGGAGAAATGGTGTATTTAAAACGAGAAGGAGTAGTGGTGAAACATAAGTCAAGCGTATTCAAGAATTGGTTAGGACATCTGGAATATGTGAGGTTCCTTAATTACTTACCAGATCGTTGAGAATATGAATGTTGTTGGCCTCCGCCCCGCCGCAGCAGTGTGAGAGAGCCCAACACTCAGTTGTTGTTGTACGTTGAAATCCTTAAATCAGACGGATCTTCAGGCTTGAATGGGAAGAAGTAACGCTCATTGAGCTATTTACAATCTAATTCTACTCACGATATCAGCAAGTAAAAAAAACGTGAATAATTTCTGTTCCATAGGGGAGCAGTAGCAGAAACACAAGATAATGATAGTAGTAGGGAGAAAGATTTTTAGCCACAGAACATCGAAATTGGGAGATTCAAGATTCTCGAGACGTGTTACAGGAGTGTTCATGTTTATATAGGGTTTGATGGTATAAGAAGAAACAGGTATTTAGGGATAAGGTAATTAGTAGAGAGGAGGTAGTATGTACAGTGAGAAAGTTGAAGAAATGTATATCTGCAGGAATAGAGGGAATTACTTGTGAAATGATCAAGAATCAAGGTGGGATTGTGATTGATAGGATATGGAAGTTGTGCAACAAAGCATTTATGGAGGGTATAGTTCCGTAGGATTGGAGGAGGGAACTGTATAAACTATAGGGAGAATTAGTTTATTGAGCGTTGTAGGGGACCCTTGCAGCAAGGGCAACAAGAAGAATGTTTTTCACAGTTGGGGTGGAGAACTTCCACGTGTCAGACATATGTTCTGGGGAGACCGACAATATTTCTGGGGGTAACAATACGTGGCACTTAAAACATCTTTTTGGGAAGGGCGCATAGGTCCGAACCGTATGCATGGTAAAACCAAGTTTTTATTTGGATGGAGGGAAAGGCACAGAGAAGGTAAGAGACGAGGGCATGTCATTGAGGGGTTTTCCTTACGTGAAGGGAACCGATAAACGTCGGTGATTGGCACGTTGTGTTTCTGTAAATGAGTGAGAATGTCATTCAAAGTATTTGAACAGAATTCCGGCGCATATATGGTTCCAATTCACGTGTTACGAACATCGCCAGGTTTAGAAATGACAGGAATCTTCCCCAGATGTAATAAGGAAGCAAGTACGTGGCTTTGGATCCTAGAGGCTGCACGGATCAAAAGAGAACCGTTCCTCATTGGCATAGCCTGTGGCTTAGTTGTTAGAGCAGCTTCCAAAGCATCACTAAGGAAGAGCTGGCTTATAGAAGTCAGTGGACGTGATGAGTCGAATGTAAATAAAAATGAAGCTGGTAGGAAGTAAGCAGAGAAAGCGATCGTTGGAGTTTGTTTATTCTGGCCTTTAGGAATGGGGCCTTGCAAACGCAGAGGCTCCTGAGATGGCTGACGTAAGTTCTGAATAATTAGGTTATTTTTAAGAAAAATAACGAAACAAAAATTCAAACTTGTACACCTTACTTTTCAAGTAAATTTAGGACTATTGTTGGAATATTAAAAGTACCAGCCATTTCATCAATAAGGGCATCAAAGTCCCTATTGGTCCTGGTCGGATAATTGCCAGAAGGCATCGGGTTAGGTTGCCGACAGATAGTGATGCTCCGCATTCTTTAAAAGCGCTTCTTTTCTTTGTCATTTAACAATAAAATTCTCCTAGTGGCAACCATCAGCTCCGTAATAAATAAACAAATACAGTAATACAAATGATGAAGGTATAAAAACATATATCCCCGGAGCGTAACTGCTAAACCGCGACCAACACGCCCAGCAGCGCCATAATGCCTCTCTACTCTTAGAAAACTCACCCTGTTGGGCTGGACCATGTGTGGCCTCTGAAAAGCCCCCCAGAACTCCGCGTCCAGTCCCTAAGATGAAAAATATTAGTCGCGCACCACATGGATAAGACGCGAAGCCCAAATTTATACGTCCAAGTGCTGGACAACTCCCTCAGTGGTTAGACAAGGTTCGGGTCCCCAACAATAGGCGAAAATAACCTGTACCTTCACCCACAAAGGAAGGAGGGTAAGATGGGCATATGATACACACACAGACAACAGCCCGATAGCCACCAGGATTTGGGAGGAGATTGGTGACTCTTCAGCAAGAGAATCAGGAATACACTGGGATTACGAATAAAAATGGGAGAGAAGGATATTAAACTGGAAAGGGACAGGTAGATGAAGGGATCCCAAAAAAGATTTAATAATAATAATAATAATAATAATAATAATAATAATAATAATAATAATAATAATAATAAAGATGCTTCTCATTCCCTTAATTATCTGTTTCTAACTTCAATAATAATAAATTTAAAAATAAATGATTTAACAAACTTTCACAAGTTGAGCATGTGACTTCTCCCCAATCATGGTTGTATTTTCGGATTTTATGATTTCAATGTTGTTCCTCTTCATCAACCAACATTCACACTAATTCTCTTAAATCTGCTTTATTATAAATGCCTTTTGATCTAAGTCTTCAATTTTAACACTTTCAGGAAGCAAAGTTTGTTTCACTGTGAGCAAAATCTAAATAAAATCAAACGATCAGTAAGCTTAGAAGGGATGTATACAACCAAAATTTCCAACAAAGTGTAAAAAAGGTTCCACTGACAGAAAGTAACCAACCTCATTTAATGACCAACCCAACAGTCCAAAGAAACTAACCCAACAGGAAGGAGATGGAGTGGATAATGGATAATTTTTGTAAAATTAAGAAAATAGAGAATATCTTAGAAGTAAAACTTTTAAACTAATTAATATGCTACTTTTGATATTAAAAACCCAGTGTCCTGTAGTTAAAATGTTCGAGTACTAGTGTTTGAGTACCAGGTGTTGTGATATATTGGTTGTGGTAGTTCTGAATGAATCAAAAAGTATTGAGCGATGTAAGCGGGGTAAGAATAAATGGTGTCAAAGGTGATTGGTTTAGTATTAATAGCGGCGTGAGACAGGGTTGTGTTATGTTTTCCTTGGTTTTCAATTCTTGTATATGGATGGGTTATGAGAACTTAGAGGTGGGTGCAGAAATGGGGTATAATGATGGAAATGAGATGAGAGAGGGTCTCCTACCTAATTATATGCGGCATGATTTGTTATTCTTGTGCGAATCTTGAAGAGAAGTTTGAGCGAGACGAGGATTTGTAGAGAGCTTTGGTCAGCGGTGTGTAAAAGGAGCGTCTATCTGAAAAGTTAAACGGGGATATAAGTAAAGTTATGTTGGGATGTGGGACAGTCCTCAGTGTGAGTTATGATAGATGTGAGCAGCTGAACAAATGTCTTGAGTTCTAACATATTTAGGGTATATGTTAGATGAAGAAGGGAACGGATGATGCATAGTTGTAGTAGGACACAGTTGTGAATGGCAGGAGATTGGCTGGTCAATTAATGATCAGTTGTGAATGTAAAAGGACTAAGTCTGAGTGCGCAGGTCTTGCATAGAGGGTATGTTGGTTATACCTGTGGTATTGTATAGTAGTGAGACTCATGTCTGGAATAACGAAGTATAGATCTACAAGTCAATGTGTCAGATGACAATCTTAGCAGGTGGGTTAGCACCCAAAACAGGCCACAAAACCCAAGATTGAAATGTGTAAAAGTATTTATATATTCTTTAGATTTATTTCTATGGCAAATGTTTTTTATCAATAATTCATTATATTCTATAAAGCATAAAGAAACAAAAAAGAGATAAATCATTTGTAATTAAGACCTTTATTAAAAAAAAAAATACAATAAAAAAATTTACTTTCTTGAAGTGACATTACCTTCTAGACTTCAGTATACAAATAAAATATTAGAACTTATTTTCATTCATCAGTCTGAACATTGTGACCTTTGAAATATCTATTAACCAGCACAAGCATCTCTGCTTTTTCCATTCCTAGCCTGTTTCTTACTTTGGTCCACACATGCCCAAAGGTAGAAAAAAATTCTTTCAATAGAACCTGAACTTGCAGGGCAATTATGTAAGTTTACTAAAAATTTGGAAAAATTTTCTGGAAGAACCTGCATTTTTTGTTCTTTCAGGTTAATTATTCTCCACCAATCTGATGCTCGGGTGGATTGAACAAAAGTTTTTTTCAAAATAATGTGGAGAAAATATAGAACTATCCTCTAGCTTAAACGAAAAGTAGCCTCTTATAAAATCAGGATGAAACTCATGCACCCATTTTTCAGCTGTTTCTTCTTGTGCTCTACTAAGTCTCTTTCCTGATAAATAAATAAATAAATATATATATATAATATAGATATACTATTTATATACTATATATATATATTATATATATATATATTATATATTATATATATATATATATATATATATTTATATTTTCTCTTTTCTCTTCTTCAGCTTCCTACTGCTCTCTCTTTAAAGTTAAGAGGTTAAGGTACGTTATTGCACCGGGAAAAAAGATTAGTAAAGTTCAAAAAAACCTCACCACACACACACACACACCACACACATATTATATATATATAATATAATTAATTATATAACTATATTATATAAATATATATATATATATATATATATATACTTATATATACTATATAGTATATATATTCTTTCTTTCTTTCCTTCACTTCTCTTTGCCCCAAGATTGGGGTAACGGTGCTGTACAAGCATCGGAAAGAAAAGCAGTAGGAGAGAACATTGATATAACTGTCGAAAAGAAAGCCAGCCCTTCACCACCCCCCTCTGTTACCATTCAATAGTGGACTCAGTCACAGACAGAAAATCCACCCTAGAGCATCAGGACAGCGACGGACCCTCACTATGGTAAGATTCGCTCCTAAGTAAGGATCTTCATTTCTCCTGGCCCCAGAGTTGTATGGTAGCCAACAACCATCCCCCATACAAACCCGCCATTCCGATTCCTATCATGACCTTTGTCTCGCCTCGCGCAAACTTCACATTTCTCTCCTTCAGACATTCGTCTTCACGGACTTCAAATCCACATTCTCTTCATTGAGATCTCTATCCCGGGTGTGTAACCCAACACACTCCCCACAATGTATCCCGATTCTCGGTTACCGTCTCCACACATAAGCTTTTGCTTATCATTCATCCTTCACATGATCCAGCCAAACCATCTCCAACGATACTTTCAAATTCTTATTCTTCTATTTACCCCTTTTCTTTCACAGCCACACCTCTTAATACTTTTCATTCCTCTCCTTATCAATTCTTCTCAACCTAGCACACCCCTAAGATTGTCCACTGAACACATTGAACTTTAGATCTTTATACTTCTTATTCCAGACCATAGTCTCCACTACCATACAATATAACAGGTAGTAACAACATTACCCTCATGTAAGACCCCCTAGGCACACTCAAGACTTAGTCCCTTTGCATCACCACGATTTAATTGCACCACCCACCCTCCTGCTCCACATTCACAAAACTTTCCTACTACACTTCGTCATCCGTTCGTCTCCTTCTCATCCAACATATACCCATAATATTTAAACTCAGATTGTTCCAGTGCTCACCATCTAACATAATCTCACACTGAGGACTGTCCCCTCACAACCATAACCTTATTCTTATCCACGTTTACTTCAAGCCCCTCCTTTCTTACACCACCCTGCCAAATCTCTCTCTCAATCCTCTCAAACTTTCTATTCTCCATCAGTCTAGCACAGACAAATCATCACCGCATATATAGGTAGGGCACCTCCACTCATCTCCATCTAACACCATTTCCTGCCATCCACATCAATTCTTTCATACCCCCATCCATATACATTATCATAATAGAGTATAACAATAGTAAATATTTATATATATATATATATATATATATATATATAATATAATTATATATATATATATAATTAACTTAATATATTAAATATATATATATAAGTAAGTAGAAATTACATACATAAAGAATCCTTCAGCATAAATTTAATTATAAATTATATAAAATACCCTTTATTTAATGTGGAGTGTTCAAACTTTGCTCAATAATGGTGCATGGGCCCACTGCAGCATTGAATCTTCTTAAGATATCATTTCTGTAAGGAGATAGTTTCTCATCCTCAATTAGGTCCAGCCAGATTTCAACAGAATCTGCGATCATTGTAGTGTCTGCTTGGAGCTGAAATGAATGTGAATTGTGAAATAATCTTATCTGCTGAAAAATATGATTTGTTGTACAAAATTGATGACAATAAACAAAAATAGCAGTTTAATTATGCTTTGCAGCTTTTGTGAATCTGATTTTAATTATTTTATAATTACCGTACTAATACAGTAGTTGCTAGACGCTACATTAACTCATTAATTCATTCATCTTTACCTTATTAAGAGCTGCTCCAACAGTCTGGAGCTCTTTCTGCATGTTCATTGCTTTCCTTTTAAGGGATACATTATCACTTAACTTGCCAATATTACTGTCAATATCTTCCATATGTTCTCCTCTTATTTCTATATATAAAGAATGGTTTTCCAAATATGTTTTAATGCAGTCCAATTGGGAGTTCCAACGAGTGTCATTGGGCAATTGAGGCATCATGCCTTCTTTTTCAACTAGCCAGCCCTGTAACAAATATACAGTATATTTTGATGAGTTTATCAAATGCTGACTATTGCAATTCTTTTTTAACTCTGAAGATCATTCAAAGTTGTTGAATATTTAAACTCTAAAAAACATTACAATAAAAAAAAAATATTGTGAAACAATGTGATACCAAATGGCTACATGCAGGTCTGTGATAGATTTCGAAGTATTTATTGACTCAACAGTACAGTTTTAAGATTGTCTTTGTAGATACCTTCGCTTTTCAACTAAAATTTAAAATAATGAGCTGAACATCCGTAAGTTATTATTTTCTTGGAAACTCTTCTTTAATAATTTCAATGATACGAGGCTGCTGATTTCATGTTAAAAGAGCCTAGAGCAAAAACCTATGGGCAAATACTAAATGAAAAAAATTTATGTTGATGGAAATTTTAGGTGGTAATCGAATATTACTAATAAATGTGTGATGCACTAAATTCAGAAAGATTATACAGCTTACTTACCTGTTTATTATATTTTTCCCTGGTAATTTTAATTGCTTCTTTTGCCAGTTGAGCACTGTATTCTGCTGTTTTCTTTTGGCTGCCTGCATCTGTAGTAGACAAAAGGTAAGTTTGTTTGCCATTATGTAAACTGTGAGCAATCATAGGATCGTTTGTAACAAAGCTCCATCCATCTTGTAAAAGCGTTACTGATTCACTCGTTCATCAGACTGGAATGCTTTTATTGCTTCTTCATTTACCTTTGCAAGTAAAGTAGATCCAATAGATTTACGATTTGGAGGTTCATAGCCAGGTCGAAGAGTTCTAATCATGGTCTTGAATTCATTATTTTCAACAGTGCTAAAAGGTATATTGCAGGAGAAAATATATTTGGCTATATTTAAATCAAGATTTTCTTTTTCATCAGGTCTAGTAACAACAACAAAATTAGATAGCGTTTTTTGCTTCTTGATTTTTGGTGTAGAAGAGCTAAAGCAAAATGATGCAGATGTACTTGGTTCTACTAAACTTTCATCACTTCTATGACCTGTATTACTTCTGATGCTTAAATCAGAAATTATGGAATGCTCAAACTCAGAAGCCTCAGATATAACGGAGGAATCTTCATGTGTTCTTTTAAGTTTACACTTTTCAAGATGAACCTTAACTCTTTCAATTTTTCTAATAATACTTTCATGGCAGTAATTACAAATTCACCCTTATTTGGTTTCCTCATCCTGAAATGTACTTCATTCCAATTCATGCGATCTAATTCTTTCCTCCAGAGTGACATCTTATCATTGGGCATTTTTTTATGTTTACTTAAATACTGTGAATATTATTAAATATTAATATAAACAAATTTTATTAATTACTATCGACAGGCCACAAAACTAACTTTCCTGAAAAAAGAAAAAAATAATTCCGAATTTTATGAAATCTAAAAATTCATAACTCAAAAACCCAAAAAACCCAAAAACCCGGCTGGGTTGGGTTTTTGATAAAAAACCTGGGTTTTTGCCAACCCTGCCTATAGTTCACATTTTCAGGTGTACACTGATGGTTCAAAAGTTCATATGGGATCCACTAGTTCTGCTGCCGCTGCTGTGTTTTTCTCAGACCTTTCCCTTACACAAAATTGGAAGCTGTCCCCACTGCATTCGGTGACCATCCTGGAACTATATGCCATTCTCAGGGCTTTACAGTTTGTGGTGGCCCATCTCTCTCCTTAATCAATTATACTCTTTTCTGACTCTAGTGTGGCCCTTCATATCATTGCTAATCTCCAGCCTACTAAATACAGGAGAATTCAGTTTAAAATTCATAGTATCATCAGTGGCATGTCTCCTAGCCAGGGTTGGGCACTACATTTCCACTGGGTTCCTTCCCACATTGGTATTGCAGGTAATGAAACTGCTGATGTATCTGCTAAATTGGCCCACCAACATCGATTCATTGAATCCTTTCCCTTGGAGTTGGCTGAATGGTATTCCTGCATTGGTAAGATGAAGGCTGTTTGGAGAGAGGAGCTCAGTACATTCCTTGGCACCCATCCCCTGGGACAACTGTATGGAGAGGATGTTCAGTTTTCATTCCCCTGTGCTCGTCGCCTGGAGACTGCCATAACGAGACTGGGAATTGGGCATCTTGGCCTTAATGGGCACCTCTTTCGTTTGGGTCTTTCCGACACACCCCTCTGTCCATCTTGCAACAGTGCTCTTGAGGGTGTGGAGCACTTTCTCCTTCAGTGTGGCTCTTACTTGATAGCAAGGGAGGAGCTTCGGCTCTCCCTGCTGGGAGTGGGGTTTCCTCTTCTGACTGTTCCAGTTTTGCTAGGGAAGGTGAACGTGCCTCCGGTATATAGAGTTAAGGTACATCTGGCACTAATCCGCTATCTCAAGTGTACCAGTCAGTTGGGCAGGCTGTGATCTTTCTTGGGGTTTAGGTGGAATTAGGATCCAGTGGGGGTCTTGCAGACCAGGATATCAGTGTTTGGCTGGTGGGGAGGGTTTCCTAGGTTATTTCAATCATACTAGGTTCTCAGCAACTCGCAACACCGGGAGATCCAGGCGGTAAGTATTCTTTAGGGACATTTGCTATAGTTTACTGAAGTGGCCCAGGGCTGAGGGGGACCTGTGAGGTCCCCAGGAAGTCCTCAATTTCATCAAGTCATCAAGTCAAGAAATGGCGTACCGGTCAGTTTGCGTATAAGGAAAGCTATGGAAATTTGTAAAACTTTGAGAGCTTGTAACTATTTTCCTAAAGACACCCATTTTTGTTTTTGTTTTTTATCCTTTATCATAATTTGTTTAGAATGTATGCTGTGATTTTTATAAAAATCAGTGATGAAAATTATATAGCTATTGCCATATAAGGGTTTAATCACCCTTGCAGAGTAGGCCTACCATATATCACATTTTTTTTTTTTTTTTTGGGGGGGGGCTCCCGTTCCACCCATCTTTTGAACAGGGTTGAGTCTAAGAATAAATGGCTAATAAACTGTCCCCCACTTTCTAACTCCCTTGGCCCTCTATCCCAGCTTCGTGATATTAGCGCACTATCTCTTTACTATAAGGAGTTGACCACTCTCATAGCACAAGGGGTGCTTTGCCTGCCAAAAATTTTGTATGAACATTGAAAATTCCAGATTTGTTGTGGTGGCTTCTTCTTTCCAGCTACCTCTTTTGTGGAACTCTACCATCATGTGTTTTTCCTGCTGCATATAATCTTCCTCTTTAAATCCTCCAGCTGAACTCATCTGAGAGATTTGCATTAGTTAGGTTTGGGAGAGCCTTTTACTTTCATTTTTTGTTGTTGTTCATTTTATTATTTTGCTCCTTCCTTAAAAAGTGCTCAGCCCATTAGTGATAATTACCAATAAAAAAAAAAAAAAAAATCAAGATGTTTTGTGTTGTCAATGGTTTGGGAATGGCTTTTTTGACAGCAGGAGGAGGAATCTCTGAGATAGTCAAATTGGTATCCCTGAAGGTGGGGGGTGCCCAGAGCAGGGTGAGTAAAAGTTAGGATTTTCTCTGTATAATTATAATTAATTGTGTAAGGGAGGTGTTATATGTTTAATGGCCACCTAAACGGGTCCTTCTGGATGTTTACTCCAACCTTACCTATTTTAAATTTTAATCTACTTAAACTAAAAAAAAAATGAACCACAAAATATTTTATCCTTCTCTATGATCCTTTAATAATTGCAGACCATTTCTAGTGGCCAAATTCGTAGATGAGAGACCCTTCTAGAGGTAAACGTATAAGTGTTGAACTATCTTCAATATACCTTTTCCCTATATCTTTTCTATTTAGTCTTCTGTCGCGTTTTATACTCTCATGGATTATTTCAACTGTATTTCAATTAGGTATATAGCGTCGGGCGGGGTGACCGGGCCCGCCTCTTTAGGAGGGGTGATTCAGTCCACTCTAAATAAAAAAAAAAAAATAAAAAAAAAATAATAATTTTTTGCTCATTTAATAGCCATGCGGTAGTAATACAAGTTTTATTTAGATCATCTTTAATTTTAGAAAGTTTTTATATTTTTAAAAAATGTTAGAAATTAGGGTACAAAATGTCCTTCAATAGAATTTCACTTTTGAAAAATGTGAGTTTTTTAACTTCGTTATAAAATGAAAAATTGTGGATGGATTTTAATTATTTTTTCAGTGGATACACTGGAGTATGTTAGCTTTAAAACTGGCAAAGTAAATTTTTGATCCAAACAGTATTAGTGGCAAAATCACGGGGCCTAACTTGGTCTGATTCACCCCGCCGTAATAATTGATGGAGGGGTGACTCGAACCACCATTGTTTTTCATATTTTACGTATTATTATTGACATTTTTATTATGTATAATTAATTTAAATATAATATTAAGTTACTTATATTAAGTGAAAATTTAAAAAAAATATGAAATTTATATAAAAAAAACGAATTCAAAAAAAGTGTCAAAATTTTTGAGCGGAGAGGGTGAATCGGACCCACCTTTTTTTATTTCTTATTTTATGTATCATTATTGACATTTTTATTACTTATTACTAATTTTAATATGATAAATAATTACTATATTAAGTAAAAATTAAAATATAAAATTGAATTTATACATAAAAAGGAATTTAAACAGATGGTCTGAGTCACCCCTCAATGGTGGTCCGATTCACCCCTCCAAAGTCGGGGTGACTGAGCATTATTTAAACTTTAATAAAACTATTATTATTAGAATTACATTATTATTTTTTTGTGTGCTTATGACCTACTATAGGGCCTTGATTTTCAGAAGAAAAAAAATTCCAAAAAGTGTATTAGGGGAAAGTCGGGAGACGAAGTTATACCTAAAGTGGTCCAGGTCACCCCGCCCGACGCTATATATATATATATATTGGAAATGCACCTTCCATTCCTTTTATTATATTACTCTACAAATTTTTATATCTTAATCTTCTTATGAATACTTTTGACTTTAACTCTTTCTAAAGATTTAACTTTTTCAAAAGTTAACTTCAATTATAATGAACGTCTTCTTCCAATTTCCACCTTTTTTCTTTTTAAATTTTAAACCTCTTAATACATTTGACAATTCTTTCCAGCTCATTAATTTTAGTCAATTAAGCTTTATCTATTTAATTTTCTATTTCTAAAGATATAATTTATGATCCACAGGTGGGCTAATATACATTAACTTAAAATATTATTTTAATCATAATGTATTATAATATTTTATAATAAATCTCTATTAAATTACAGCCAAGAAATAAACTATACATTTTATCATTATACAATTTTTGGGACTTGTTCTTTATAAAATAATATATTTATTCATATTTAAAAAAAAATAATTTATTTTTATATAATTTTTTTTAGTATATAGCGTCGGGCGGGGTGGGGTGACTTGGACCACTTTAGGTATAAGTCTGTCTCCCGACTTTCCCCTAATGCACTTTTTGGAATTTTTTTTTTTGAAATTCAAGGCCATATAGTAGGTAATAAGCACACAAAAAAATAATAATGTAATTCTCATAATAAAAGTTTTATTAAAGTTTTAATAAAGCTCCTTCAGCCTGACCGTGGAGGGGTGAATCGGACCACCATTGAGGGGTGACTCGGACCATCTGTTTAAATTCCTCTTTTATGTATAAATTCAATTTTATATTTTAATTTTTACTTAACATAATAATTATTTATCATATTAAAATTCGTAATAAGTAATAAAAATGTCAATAATGATAAATTAAATAAGAATAAAAATAAGGTGGTCCGATTCACCCCTCTTCGCTTAAAAATTTTTGACCACTTTTTTAGAATTAGTTTTTTTTATATAAATTTCATTTTTTTTTTTAATTTTCACTTAATATAAGTAACTTTTTATGTTATATTTACTTTAATTATTATTATAATCTAATAAATGCAATTAATAATACGTAAAATACGAAAAACAATGGTGGTCCGCTTCACCCCCCCATCAATTTTTACGGCGGGGTGAATCAGACCAAGTTAGGCCCCGTGATTTTGCCACTAATACTGTTTGGAACAAAAATTTACTTTGCCAGTTTAAAGCTAACATACTCGAGTGTATACAGCTATACACTGAAAAAATAATTAAAACCGATTTACAATTTTTCAATTTTATACACAAAGTTAAAAAAACTTCACATTTTTCAAAAGTGAAAATCTATTGAAGGGCATTTTGTGTACCCTAATTGCTAACATTTTTTAAAAATATAAAAAACTTTCTAGAATTAAAGATGATCTAAATAAAACTTGTATTACTACTGTGTGGCTATTAAATAAGCGAAAAAAAAAAAAAAAATAAATATTTTTTATTTTATTTAGAGTGGACCGAATCACCCCTCCTAAAGAGGCGGGCCCGGTCACCCCGCCTGACGCTATATAAGATATACTTCAAAATCTTTTCAAACGTCCTTTCTTTCTATTATCCCTTTACTTTTAACGTGTTTTTCATAGATTCACTAAATTCATATCTTATTGAGTTAACCTATAATTATCTAATTTTCAATTCTCATTTATTCCCACAAACATCCATATAGATTTAGGTGTGATTATAAGTAGTAATTTGAAAGTAGATAATCAGATTTTGGAAGCAAGAAATACAGGTAATAAGATGTTAGGTATATTAAATCGCAATGTTGTTTACAAGAGTAAGGAAGTTATAATTAAACTGTATAATAGTTGTTAGGTCAATATTAGAGTATTGTGCAAAAGTTTTGGGCCCTTATTTAAGGAAAGACATAGATATGCTAGAGATGGCGCAACCAACAAGCCAACAAGGATGATTTCTGGGTTTTGATGTAAGAGCTATGAGGAGAGGCTGGAAGGAGTTAGGGAATGTTTTCTTTGTAGAAAAGCAATTTCTCAGAGGGGACATGATACAAGTCTACAGATATGAGAGACAAGGGAGCATAGTAAGAAAATTAAGAAGGCATGCAATCTTGATATATAAGAAAATATTTCACTCAATAATAGGGTTGTTAATTTTTTTGGAATGGTTTTGCCACAGGAGGTTGTTGAGTGGGACTCGATTGCACATTTAAGAAAGAGGATTGGATAGGTTATATGGATGGTTTGGGTATCAATGACTCATAGTATATAATATATATATATATATATATATATATAATATATTATATATATATATATATAATATTATATATATATATATATATATATATAATATTAATATATATATATATACAGTTATATATATATATATATATTAATATATATATATATATAATTATATAATATAATATATATATATATATATATATATATATATATATATATATATATATATATATATATATATATAACTATATATATATATATACTGGAATGATATTAACTGCTGATATATGTAATATACGATATAACGTAATATAATATATATTATATATATATATATATAGATATATATATATTAATATATATATATATATATATATATATTTTTATTATATATATATTATAAATATAATACACTATATACTATATATATATATTACCGTATATATAATATATATATATAATATATAATATATATATAATATATATATATATATATATATTATATATATATATATATATATATATATATAATATATCAGTTTATGGATATATTGGTCATAGAACTCTTTTGTTCAATTGTAAACATGCCTTTACATAGTAAAAGCAAAAACATTCTCCACGTTTGATGGTTTAAGCATGTTATTTCATTAGTAAAAATTTATAAGTTTTTGGCCACTTTTATCGCGACAAAAAGTAATTTTGATGATGTTTATTTTGGCTTAATTATGCTTTCGTTGATTTTGCGTTTTAGTTCGTAGTAAGAAGAACAAATGAAATGTTGAGTGGAACTCCAATGTTTACCAAAAATATATTTTGGAATATAATTATTAAATTTAATGGTATACAAATATTTCAAAATTTAGTTTAATCAAGTATTAAAATCTTGAATAAGATAATTTTTTGCTTATTTTTCAATTAAAAATGTTCTACTTTTAGTGATTAAATCTTTCAAAGCATTAATAGAGCACTAGTTAAAAAGGGAAGTCTTCCCTATTCTGGTCTTCTTTTATTATAATTTTTTCAAACTTGCTACAATAAAATAAATATAACTAAAGAGAAGATTATTTCAGAAATATAAATAAAAAGACTTTGGATTCCGTTTCCTTTCTATGTTATTTTAATTGTAATGATCAAGGATTTTTTTTTTTTGTCTTACGAAGCTTTGTAATTATTTGAAATTATATATTCAAAAAAATTTGAAGTGCTAGTGTACTTTGAAATCTGAAAATTTGAAATTAAAGATGAAAGGAATTAGACTTAGAATACGATTCTTATGAACATGATCCACAGGTAGGCTAATTATATACCGTTATATATATATTTTATATATATATACTATAATATATATATATATATATATATATATATACTATATATATATATTATATATATATAATATATATTTAAAAATTTATATTTACAGTTCCACTAAGAACCTCTCAACACTGCCCTCAGGGCTATGCTCCTAACCCATCTGCCTTAATACAATATTAAAATCAAATACTAGCCAGAGACTTCAAAGCTCAACAACCTGTTTGAGTTGATACCCATACACACCAAGAGGGAATGAACTAATAGAATACTTGCACATGCTCTGTTTCCTGAACAACTGAAATCAGCTCACAAGATGCCCACTACAACACAACCAAAACCCTTTAAATACCCAAGACCATATACTGTATCTAAAATACATCACAAACATTTAGGATCCAAGTCAGTTGCAGCTTTAACCCAATTATTAAATATTGGTTGGTCAGATAGCTATAATACCCCCATTCTGGAAACACATCCATATAATATCAACTCTAAAACCAAAAAAAAATGCCCAATGACCCAGCATCTTATAGACCCATATTCCTCCTCTCACAGTCTCCAAAGCATTTGAAAAACTGATCCTTCTTAGAGCTACCCATACATTCCCTAAAAAGACTTACAACATGCCTTCCTACACAAACACTACCACTACACTCCTCACAGACTTGACCCAACACATTCTTACAGGTTTCAACCGAAATTCCCTTCCCATTCACACACTCCTCAGCAAACCATTTGATTCAGTCCCTTAACACCTGTTAATGGAAAAAATATCGAATACAAAGCTACCCATTAAATCTAAAAATATTTCACCTTTGGCTGCACAGCCAGTTATCCAAGGCTTTCACTCATCCAGAGCATACAAAATATATAACAAAGTTCCAAGTTCCTCAGTCTAGAGCTATTCTTTTACCTATCTCTTTTCACAACCTACCTAATCCAGTTTCCTTAGCATCAAAATTAATAGTTATGCAAATGAGCTAATCATCACATCACAGAGTTTATTAATACTTATCAAATCCTGTGACTTACAACAATATATAACTTAATTCAAACAATGGCTAACACTTAACCGAATGACCGCTTCACAATCATACTTCTCACCCCAGATAGAGGAGAATCAAATACACATCTAACTTGTTAACTTACAAACAAACAGTAGACTTCCTGTAAACAGAAAACCAACATCCTATGATTCACATTTACACACACACACACACACACACACACACACACACTAACAATATCACCTGAAGAGCTCCACAAATTTAATGCCTTGAAGACCCTGACTGGCACAAAATTTGGACATAAGAAACCCTCACAATAGTTTAATACAATATATCCATATATGGATATATGCATCACTTGATTGAGCTTCCTGACTCTCAAAAGTTGGAAATAACACAAAATTTGGCACTAACAAAAATAGCAGGCTGTCTTCCCACTACAACCACTCACAACGTCCAATCTGAAACAAAAATACTCCCCTTAAATGACCACCTATCTAGACAACTATATAGTATATATAGTATATATATAATATAAACAGAATTCCCACTGCACTTCGTACTCCAGCAACCACCAAAACCAAGATCAAACAAGAACACACCTTCAACATACTATTCAAAAAATCTACAAGAAGTAACCCCCTGCCTCCTAATGCCATCATAAAACCTTTTCTTCACATTTAACCCAAAAGTATTTTCTACATAACCAAACAACGCTATTTTTTAAACATTTCCACCATAAATCTACAATGCAGAACCATCATTGAACTGCAAAGCTTGTACAGCTGGTCACCGTCCCTTCCTCCAAGAATACAAGTACCGTAAAGAATTAATAAAGCACCCTCTTCCAGCTTTCAAAGATATCTTTTTTCTGCTTTGGATGACACTAAACACCTAATGTTTGATTGTCCAGCTTTGAACTTTCCAGGTGCACATGTACCATTTCATCAATGGAGGACCCTTGGGCTGAGTTTGTCCAGGTGGCAGAGTTTCTTAGGACTACCTGCTTTCCATAATGGGTGGCGAGGGGGCAGTATTGGTTATGATATATATGGTCTATTATCTTGAACATACTCTTCCTGTGGTTCTCAAAACTTCTGCTTCTAAGCATGTCCTCCTCTTCTTTCATCTTGGTCTGTAATTTCTTTCTTTCCTTCCTGCTAAAAATTATTCATTCATCCTGTGTGAAAAAAGGGTTGAGACGGGGCGTCTCAACCCTCTAACTATTTTCCTATCGCTTCAATCTCAGTTCTTTCCAAAGTTTTCAAATCTATCCTTAATCAGAGTATTTGGAAACCTCTTAATTTTAATTTCCTCTGTAATTGCCAGTATGACTTCAATAATGATCACTCTAATGATGATGTTTTTTCACTGTTTTATGACTCTTGGTCATTTGCTCTTCAGTATAACAATGAATCTTTTGCTGTGGTTAGAAAGCCATTGATAATTAGTGTCTATGATAAAGCCTTTATTTCTGATCTTCCCTCTTTCAATATCCATCCTTCTCTCTGTAATGTATTTTCAGATTTTCTTTCTGGTCATTCTATTATAGTAGCTGTTATATTCTTTAAATTTATCTTTTCCTAATGGTTCTGTTCTATCCCCAACTCTTATTCTACTTTTCATTAATGATATTCTTTGTGTCATTTCATCACCTATCCTCTCTTAAACTGATAACTCCACCTTTCATTTTGAAAGATGTCCCACGGGTCCAACATCAGATAACAGATGCTCGAAGGATCCCATTGGATCAGCTAAAATCTGATCATCTTCATACTTCTAATTGGGGCAGAGACAACTTGGTTGTTTTCAATGTCTCAATAAAATCAGTTCCCTCATCTTTCTACTCCACATAATCTTCCACAAAACATCTTTTCATTTGTCCTTAATACTCTTGGTGTTTCTATTTCATACGATCTTCCTTAGAAATAGAAGGATCACATATTTTGTCTTTCTATACAACCTACTAATGGTTTGGGTGTTCTGAGTCTCCTTCAGAATTTCTTCACATTAATCCAGTTGTTTGTTCATCCTAGAGAAGCTGTTAGCCCCTAAATGGATTATGCCTCACACATCTGGGGTGTTTCCCCTCATACAACTCTTCTTGAAAATATGAAATCTAGAGTATTTTGCCTTATCAATTCTCCAACTCTTTCAAACTTTGCGAACACTTTCTTCCCTTCAAACTGTTGCATCATTCACCTAATTCTTTTGCTATTACAACTATCTACTATTCTATCTAGGAATATACCTCATACTTTGAGAAGAGCTTATCCGACACTTCTTCAGTTATGGAATTAAATATAAACTTCCTTTACCTTTTTGATCATCATTGATTTACAAATAAAAGTGGGTGACTGTGATACCAACTACTTAGGAAAGTCTAAATCAATCTTTTTACTGGTTTAGAGTCGGCTCCTTTGAAAGTCTATTTTTAGTCTTCAAACTAGATTGCTTCCCTTAATTGATCTTTAACACACTTTTACTTGATTATGTAATAGCGATTCACATATCCAACTTTGACTAGGTCAGAGTTTCAGTCATTTTGCAAGTCTCAAACTGACGTTAGTGCTTTTCAGTTTCCGTCTTCTTTTTTTTTTTCAAGGGGCCCCCAAAAAAGTGTGTTTAAAATTGATAGAAGATGTTTGTCTGAAATATTAATACCATATCAATATTGGGTAAATTAAACTGGTTGGCACAAAACACAAGACCTGATGTTAGTTTTAAATTATTATTGTTGTCAATATTATGTTTAGTTATTGTTAATATTAGTATAATTGTATTGTTAATATTAGTATTATTAAACAAATATTTAGTATTGTTGTATTAGTTATATTTGTATAATACTTTCAAACTATGTTTTACTAGTGTATTTTATTATAGAATAACTTCAACAACTTTATAACTATTTTGAATCTTATCAGTAATTGTCAAAGAAAAACATACGTAATGGTCTATCGTATTTTTACTTTTATATAATTGCTGAATGTTACATTGCCTATGAAATACAAATATGAAATTTACCCAAATTCTAAATCAAATAAGTGAATATTATCAAAATGTCTCCAGTTAGGGTGAAGAGGTGTCATTAAGGATTGGATTTCCACCCACATCCTCTCTATGTGCATTCACTTATTTTAGTTCGAATCTATCCAATAAGCTTATATAACTTTTTTGATCATTTTCAGATCTTGCAGAAATTGTGGACAAACTTTGCTTCAATTGTTGTTAGCTAAGTTAACAGTGAAGAATAGATGAAACTGTATTCTTATAAAGTCAGTAGTTGAGAGAAATAAAGAAGGAAGATGCCATGATTAGACGGAAGAACAAGATCAACTCCAAATGCACGTCATAAAAACCCTGAAATGATTGACTTCATTTAAGTCAAAAAGGCTCAGGACTTCCAGGGGACCGAAGAAATTTCTCTTATTACTTTCTTCTCAAGTTAGAAACAAATGATTGAGTGCAGAAACATTACTTTTCTTTTTTATTATTATTATTATTATTATTATATTATATTATTTATTATTATTATTATTATTATTATTATTATTATTACTATATTATTCTTTATGTTGGATTTTGTTTTCAGGTTTCATTAATCGAACCACTACGAGAACGGAAAAAGCAAATAGCAGTAGAAGAACATGGACACAAAGTCGCAAAGAAAGCCCAGCCTTACCGCGCCCCTCAGTACCATTAATTAGTGGGAACTCATCGCAGTCAGAAAAATCCGCCCTTATAAGCCTTCATAGACAGCGATGACCCTCACTTATAGCTAGACGTCGTCAATGTAATAGACGGTTCATCCTTTGGCCCAGGTGGCGCACAACGCATACCTCTCCTCACATCCCCGTCCCATCACTCCTGTATACACCTTTCTTCTCGCCTCTACCCAAACTCACATTTCTTCTCCTCGATCCATTCGCTTTACTGACTCAATCCAACTTTTCTTCGGTCTCCCAGCCGTGTCGGATTCCCAACACACTCGCCACCTATACATCCGCTTAACAACCGACTATCATTCATCCCTTTCCATATGACCCAACCATCTCAACATACTTTTCATTATTCTCTCACATTTTACCCCTTTCTCACACCACACCACTCTCTAATACGTTCATTCCTCACTTTATCAATTCTTCTCACACCTAGCACACCCCTAAGATTATATATATATATATATAT
>JABUQX010003464.1:30000-37500 GCA_015478945.1 Trachelipus rathkii | reverse complement strand
TGAAATGCTTATACATTTTGCATGTCATCCAGAATTTGAATAAAAAATTTGCATTCGTAAAAACTTTTAAGAGTATATATATATATATATACGCATGTCAATGGGTGAAATTTTTTGTGCAATAATATTTATGTGTGTGTGGGTGTGTGTTAGTGTGTGTGGTCTCTCTCTCTCTCTCTCTCTCTCTCTCTCTCTCTCTCTCTCTCTCCACAATGCCTGTGTTTGTGTATTTTATGTGTTTTATGTGTATAAATGTTAAAACATTCATTATTCCTTATTATAATACTACATTTTACATTTAATTTAATATTTCCGAAAATTTCGGGGATATCTGACCCCACAAACCCTCTCCCATGCTAAGCCCCTATATATATATATATATATATATATATATACATATATATATATACATTTAAATTGAGCTTTTTATGTACATATATATATATATATATATATATATATATATATATATATATATATATATATATATATATATATATATATATATATATATATATATATATATATATATATATATACTATATATATATTTATCTCTGAATATATACATATATATATATATATATATATATATATATATATATATATATATATATATATATATATCCGCATTCAATATCAGCATTCTCTTAGGCGGATGCCGATCCGCGGATGTCGATGCTAATTTAATCCGGATGGCGGATATTATGAACTGAGAGATCAAAATCCAAATATGATACTTACCAGTTATTGTTTAAATATTTTAAATATTAAATGAAGGGAAAATAAAACAATTAATAAAATAGTCAGAGTTAAAAATAATTAGTTTAAGAATTAAAATTAAAATTAATAAAGCAGCCTATATAAAATAATATTATATATAGATATATATATATATATATATATATATATATATATATATATATATATATACTTATATATATATATATATATATATATATATATATATATATATATATATATATATATATATATATATATATATATATATGTATATATATATATATATATATATATATATATATATATATATATTTATATATATATATATATATATATATATATATATATATATATATATATATATATATATATATATATATATATATATATATATATATATATATATATATATATATATATATATATATATATATATATATATATATATATATATATATATATATATATATACTCTTTACTCTTTCTATATATATATATATATATATATATATATATATATATATATATATATATATATATATATATATATATATATATATATAAGCAATGAAATAAAAAAAATTAAACAAATAGACAAATATTAATAAAAACAAAAATGGAGATCCAATTTTTAAAATAACATATTTAATTCAAATTGTCTTTAAATGCGTTTCTTCATTTATGGAATTGCAGAAATACATATTAAGAATGTAGTAGTAGTAGTAGTAGTAGTAGTAGTAGTAGTAGTAGTAGTAGTAGTAGTAGTAGTAGTAGTAGTAGTAGTAGTAGTTGTAGTATATTATTATTACTCCATATTGATGGTGATTGACTAAAAAGGTTGATGGGGTGTATAAAAGTGGGGACAACGTCCCCCCCACACACACTCTGGTAGAATAGATACTGGAAATTGAAACGGAATTTATTTCATATATTGTTGGTTGCTTTATTTTTCAGTATATTTTTATTATCTTTTTATGTAGTAATCAAAATCGTCCACGAGCAGAACCGAAATAGAAGAGAGGGTGTAAATTAATAATAATAATAATAATAATAATAATAATAATAATAATAATAATAATAATAATAATAATAATAATAATAATAATAATAATAATAATAATAATAATAATAATAATAATAATAATAATAATAATAATAATAATAATAATAATAATAATATTAATCCTTGCAAACTCAAACTACGGCAGGTTTAGCAAATTTAAAATGAGAGACCTTAAACTCGGTAGAAAACACAGAAGATGGAAAAGAAACCAAAATTTGGAGAAACCCACATAGCAAGAGGTGATTAGTAAAAAGGAAGCTCCACAGCGAACCAGCCTGGAGATGCCAATATTAACACAAAATTCATGTGCAGAGCACCAACGTCCAGTTTCAAAAATGAAGGATCAGGTGAATTGGAAAGAAAGGAAATGCTTCTAAGCCTTTTGACCTTTCACTCGACTCAGTCCAAAAGGCGGGTAAAACCTGAACCCTCTCCCAATTGATATGAGAGCAGTTCCCCATACAAAGGAGGATAAGGCCCTTATATAGTTTTAATAACTGAGAAGAGGAAAAGTCTTGCAATCTAAACAGAACTACCAACTTGTTTAATTCCTCCCTTGCAACCGTGGTGATATGAGACTTTCAATACACTACACTTTTTTGTTTACGACAAGGCTAAGGACGTTCATATTGTCAACAGGAGAGATGGGGGGAACCGTCGACAGAACGGGAAATGTTAGAAGGTTAGAAGGTGTCGTCAAGAAAGATTTGTAGAAGTTGAGTTATTAAAGAGTTGAATTGCACAAGGTTGAGACGACACCTCTGGGGAAATTCATTCTATCCTGATCAGAACGGGAAATGTTTGAAGGTGTCGTCAAGAAAGATTTGTAGAAGTTGAGTTATTAAAGAGTTGAATTGCACAAGGTTGAGACGACACCTCTGGGGAAATTCATTCTATCCTGATCAGGAAGAGTAGAAATGGATAGATTAAGAAAAGAAGCAAGGGATGCAAGGGATCAGATTTAAGACGAATGAAAAAATAGTGTTGAGTTATCGGCACATGAGTGCAAATGGTTATTATAAGCACCGAGAAGATAAATGGGGGTGAGCTTGGAGAAAAGAAACGCATGTCATACTCGGTCTAATGTCATTTACATGACAAGCACCACATGAAAAGACACATCGTAGTTCCAAAGGGCAGAAGGCCACAGTTTTGTGAGATAGTATATAGTATAGCTTTCTTTCTAGCTGAAAAATAAAAGACTTGAGAGTAAATATCTCTTAATTAATATAATCATGATATGACTGCCCTCCCCCCTCTACCCACAAAAAAAAAAAAAAAAACACACACACACATACACATACATTTCATTCATTCATTGGCAGTATGTTTGTAGAGTTCTTAAAAGAATAGGGATAAAAATTTCTTTGTTCTTCCAACTCCAAGCATTTAAAATTGATTAACTTGAATTAAAAACTAATTTGATTTATTAAAATAATTTTATATTATCACAAATGATTGCATCATAGTCTCTTTCATTTCTAAATGTGACCTTTTCGTTTTCACGTTTGAAGAAACTTTATGATGAGCCCTTCGTTTTTCATTCTTCATTTAACTCAATTGTAGATTATATATATATATATATATATATATATATATATATATATATATATATATATATATTTTATTTTTATATATATATATACTACTCTCTATATATACTAATATATATATCTATATATATATATATATATATATATATATATATATATATATATATATATATATATATATATATATATATATATATATATATATATATATATATATATATATATACTGTATATATTATTAAGTTTTATGATTTCTTATTTATATATAATTTTAAATTTATTAAATTTTATTTAATTCTTTTTTTATTTTATTTTTATTAATTAATTTTATTTATTAACTTAACTTATATAGTTCATTAAACTGTGAATCTTGCTAATAAATGAGAAGAATACTAATTAATTACCCAAAACTCGTTTGCAAATGAGAGCAAAGAAATAATCGTATTTGTTTAACTATTTAGTGATCATAAAGTTCTTCCGCAGAATTTGACGTCCTATTTTATTCATATATATATATATATATATATATATATATATAAGAGAATGAGGATATATATATATATATATATATATATATATATATATATATATATATATATCAATAAAAATACTATTTATATATATATATATATATATATATATATATATATATATATATATATATATATATATATATATATATATATATATATATATATATATATATATAAGAGAGAGAGAATCGCGACTGCAAATTTGAACAATTTGCTGAGCCAAAATGTTCGAAATCGTCTCCACTCCTATTTTGTTGCCCATTAATGTGAAGGACTGAAAGAGACAGAACAGGATTCAGATATTAAAAGAGATTAAGGAACACAGAGAAGAATTTTTTTTTAATTATAAAGGCAAACTTTGGAATTAAGCAAAGAAAAAGCCTATTATATTAATCCAAGGCAATTTGGGAGACAAGTATTGGTAGAAGCACTAACTGTTCAAGGTTGTTTTCAATAGAGATCTGTTACATGATAATCAAAATCTGAATAGGATTTGCGTTGAATTCACCAAACACTTTCGTTGCATTTAAGGACAGGAGGTGAGGTCTAGACTCTAGAGGATGTGAGGTGGTGTCCTACAAATTTGAAATTAGAATAAAATCTAATTTACAGAAATGCTATAATGACCGTACATTAGAACCACCAGATAACGTTTACACACAAGCTTTGATATCGAGGTGTGGATGAGAAGCGATCTTTTGGTAGAGCTTTCCATTCTCCGTAGATTTCCGGGTAAAACAATTATTTGCCTCCATCAGTAAAATGAAAAAGTAGTGTATGTGTGTGTGCGTGGTTGCGTGTGTGTGTATGTGGAAGTGTATTAGGTGTAATAAGTAAAGAGGTTAGGATGTCTCGTGGACAAGGCTGTAGCAACTTCTAGTGTAAGGTATAAAATATGCTGTATGCCTTCTATGTAAAAGTGGCGAACCATTGAAGTGTGAATTGTAAATAAGTGCTCCTACACAACTTTACACTCCAAATATCCAATTACTCAGATGCCACCTTCATCCGCCCACTAACTTCCTAAGTAGGTATGTACGTATGTATGTATAAGTTATGTACAGTGTCTTTCCTCATATACGTTTGTAAAGATGTGCTTATTGTTATCCAAAGATTAAATGTGGAGCTTTATGTATGTTTTTAAAAAAGTTTTCTCTCTAACGTCCTTATATTTGGTGGAACGGCCGTAAAAACTCTTTTATAGTCAATATAAAGAAGTGAGATTCGCTGTTCCTGATGAAGTAGACAACGAGACGAGGGCTTCACCTCGCCACAGAGAGTTTTCATTAATAATGATAAAGTTATTTTGAGTTACTAGAGAAATATTTTAAGCATTTTAAGGAAAAGTAGTATTAATATTTTCTTATAATATATTTATTTATAAACATTGTAAAATTTTAAAATGTTAATAGTATGTCAAGTAATATTATATTTTAAATTGTTTTTTTTTTATATAATTTTTCGGTGTAACAAGAATATTAATAAATATGATTATAATTCAATTCGTGAGACTAAATTGTTGGTGATAAAAAGAATAGTAATAATAATAATAATAATAATAATAATAATAATAATAATAATAATAATAATAATAATAATAATAATAATAATAATAATAATAATAATAATAAATATAATAATATAATAATAAATATAATAATATAAATATAATAAATAAAATATTATAAAATAATAATAAAATATTATTATTATTATTATTATTATTATTATTATTATTATTATTATTATTATTATTATTATTATTATTATTATTATTATTATTATTATTATTATTATTATTATTATTTATTCGGTATTATTCCGAGATTATTTTAATTGTCATTACTTTTATTATATAATATTATTATATTACTATTATTATTAATTATTATTATCTATTTATTATATTATAACCTATAGTAAACTTGAATCTGGAAGCTACTAAGATCTGTGACTGCCAAATAATTAAGTAATAGTTCAGATAGAAGTAGATATAAATAGAATCATAACACATATAAAATAATATAGTAAAGATTATTGAATATATAGAGAATATATTAAGTAGTACTATAGATTAATGAATAAATAAGATAATAGTAGTACAATTATACAATATAATAAATTAATATTTTATAAAATTATATAAATATAATTTTATATTTATATATTTGAATAAACATTAAATAATATAATAAATTTAAATATTATATATTATTATTATATATAATAATATATAAATATTATAAATTTAATTATAAATTATATATTTAATTAGTTAGTAGTACTACTACTAGAGTCTAGTAGATTATAGAACAGTAGACTTTACTACTATACAGTCACTATCTACTGCTGCTCATCTACTGCTACTAACTAGCAATAGACCTACTACTAAAGTAGCATACTAACTAGCAGAACGAAAGTACTACTATACTAATAATAATAATAATTAAGTTAATAATAATAATAATAAAATAATAATAATAATAATCAATAATATAATAATAATTAATAATTATAAATAATATCAAAATAATAATAATAGAATGCACCCCTTAGTAGTAGTAGTGGGTAGTAGATATAGTATAGAGTGTCTAGGACAGTTAACTAAGAAGTATTAGTACTCTTTATAATTTTCATTATTAGTATTATTATATATATATTATATTATTATTATTATTATTATTTATTATTATTATTATTATATTATTATTAATATGATTATATTATATTATATTATTATTATTTATTCATTATATTATTATTATTATATTATAGTATTATTATATTATTATTAATATAATGAGTATATGAGTAGTAGTAGTAGTACAATACATAAGAGTATTAGTAGTAGTACTACCATTAATATTACCTTTCATTATATTAATAAATTATCCATACTATTAATTATTATTTTATATTATTATATTATATATTATTATTTATTATATTACATAATATATCCTCTTCACTACTATTATTATTACTATTAAATATTATATCATATATTATAATTATTTTATTATATTATGGTATTATATCCCTGATTAATAGAATGTGTAATTTTTTTCTTATCTTTTTCTTTTTCTCTTTCGTTTTACTATTATTAATATTTTTTTATTATTAATATTATAATATTATTAATATTAAAATATTTATTATTATTATTATATTATTATTATTATTAATTATTATATTTATTATTATATTATTATTATTATTATTATTTATTATATTATATTATTATGTATATTATTATTATTCAATATTATATTATTTATTATTATTATTATTAGTTATTATATTATTATTATATTATTATTATTATTATATTATATTATTATTATTTATTATTACCATATTATTTCATTATGTAACACTTCAGATACTTATATTGTGAATCCCTTTAAACTCCACGTATTATTATTATTATTATTATTATTATTATTATTATATTTATTATTATTATTATTATTATTATTATTATTATTATATTATATTATTATTATTATTATTATTATTATTATTATATTATTATTATTATTATTTATTATTTCATTATTATTATTATTAAATTTTGTAGGTTAAAGTAACCCTCCTATTACATATT
>JABUQX010003464.1:22500-25000 GCA_015478945.1 Trachelipus rathkii | reverse complement strand
ATAATAATGATAAAATAATAATAATATAATAAAATGATAAAATAATAATAATATAATAATAATGATAAAATAATAATAATATTAATAATATAATAATAAATAATACATAATAATAATAATAATAATAATAATAATAATGAATAAATAATAATAATCATATAAAATAATAATAATAATAAATAATAATAATAATTAATAATAATATAAGAATAATAATAATAATAATAATAATAATAAATAATAATAATAAATAATAATAATAATAATAATTTTATTATTATTCTTAGTTATTATTAACCACATCTAAGGAACATAAGAACACCAATATTCACATCATACATCTTGCACTTCCTAACTCATTTACCTACTAAATGAGAAACTTTACAGGTAACTTTATTTAAAAAAACACTTGTAATGGTACAAAGATAATATCCTCCAAATTTGTCCCCGTATTTCGTGAAACCACCCTGTATATATATATATATAATATATATATATATATATATATAATATATATATTATATATATATATATATATATATATTATATATATATATATAGTATAATATATTATATTATATATAATATAATATATTATATTATATTAAACGTATTTCGTAAACACCCTGTAAATATATATATATATATATATATTGGAAAAGGTAAATGACATTGAAAAGTTCTTATTCTTTCTTTACATAATAATTTAAACTTTTTCAATAAGCTTGACAAAGCGTCATTTCTTTTCATCATAAGTTCGTAAATATTCTTCATTTTTTTTTTATCTTGAGCATTATTATATATTTAATATTAATTATATTATTATATTTATATTATATATTTATTATTATATATATATTATTATTATTATTATTATTATTATTGATTATTATTATTATTATTTTATTATTATTATTTATTATTATTATTATTTATTATTATTATTATTATTATTATTTGAGGCCGCCCTAGCAACCGTTGTGATGTGAGTTTCCAAACATTTTTTTGTTATGTTAAGGCCAAGGATTTTATATTGTCAACAGGAAGACGAGATAACCGTTGAAAGAGATAGGAATTAGAAAGTGTCTTAGAAGGAGATTGTAGAAGTTTTTTTAAAAAATTGAATTTCACAAGTTGAAGACACCCCGGAAATTCTTTCCAGATCAGCAAGAATAGAAATCGGAAAGATTAAGACGAGATCAATATCTAGAAGTAAAAGAGGAGCAGAATTGAAATTTGGAGAATGAAGGGTCGAGTCACGGCATACGATGGATAGAGTTAGATGTGCAGGTGAGAGATCATTAATGAAAAGTAGGAATAAAGTAGTAATAAGACAGAACCGAGAACATCACTTTTGATAGAAAAAAAGTCGTCCCAATCACAACAGCCGATATTAGTGATTTGAAAGAAAACTAGACATAAGTAAGCAAAGAGAAGAGGAAACCCAAAGGAGAGGAGCTTGGAGAGCAACTGACGCGTGTCATACCCGCAAATCTGCCTTGGAATGTCAAGCCACCACGCAAGTCTCTTGTATTCCTGAGCGGAAAACCATAAATCAATTAGATAAAAAGTATATCGCCAGTAATCTCGAGCCTCCCGAAAGCCTCTGCGCGATCGAAAGAAGTGAATGAGACTCCAGATTATCTAAGAAAAGAGTTGAGAAGGGTTTCAAAATCTTAGATAGAATACAAGTTGAGAGCTATAGGCGATAGTTGAGAAGATCAGACGGCCTCCTTTTTTCCGAACAGGTTGGACATGTTCATGCTTCCAACACTGAGGAAAGTATTAGTATGGAGACATAGAGAATATAGTTAACGAGGGGATCAGCACGAAAGCACCCACTCCATGCAAAAACACGGGAGAATGCCATCCGGCCACAACCTTCCTAACGTTCACAGATTCAGGATCCATGCACCCAATCAAATTAATCACAAGCAATGCAATAGACACCTGAGAGGAAGAAGAGAGCAGAGGAGAGGGGAGGGACGGAAGGAGGAGAGGAGGTAGAGAGGAAGGAGAGAGAGAAGTACCAAATCGTCTAGGTTGAGTTAAGGAAATAGGAGGACTAAAGAGATTCTTCCTTACATTGAAGAATTAGAAACAGAAACCAAACAACGAATAAAAGAGAAAAGACAGATTTTACAGAATTGTTAGAGATGTTTTGGGCAAGAGCCAGAAAGATTTATCAGTAGGAAAACCAAGTAAGTTAGCGAACTTTCGTTTGATGAAAGCCCGCTTTGCTCGACGAAGAGTATCCCTGCAACTATTCTAGGCTAAATGAAAATTACAAAATAGAAGAAACGAGATAGAATTTTTCCACCCCGTAATACGCACTGTCTCTAGCCTGAATGACCAGAGAGCAAGCACGATTCCAACCATGGATTATGAGGAGAGACAGATTTAGTCGAAGAAGAATGAACCTGCTCATCCCGCCAACGATTACAGCTCCCATCTTATCGCAGAGCCGAAGCGTCACCAGAGTCACAAGGCAGTCATTCCA
>JABUQX010003464.1:5000-17500 GCA_015478945.1 Trachelipus rathkii | reverse complement strand
TCTTTCTAATTTTTATATTATTATCTCACTGGTGAATCAACTTAGCGTATCAAATGACACTTAAAAAAGATCTTCTTTATAAGAACATTAATAATAATCTAACACCTTTAATTTTATTACAAAAATAATAGATTTTAGCGTGTCTGGGCGATGCCCAGGACACTTGGTAACGGCTCTGATGTCGTGGCCGAACTAACTCTTCCCTCGTTTTGGCGTCAGATATTGCCGGACAGGGAAAAGACTCTTATTGGCTGACTTAAGATTTTAAATAATACAAACAAAAATAATAAAAACAGTTATGTGTGATGTTATAAGATGTAAGTAAATTTTACCGTACATACTAATACACATAACGATTGGAGCTGTGTTTCTCCTCTCATAATAATAGCTTTACAATTACAATAAAGATTATAAAAACATTGTTTTATAGTACGGTAGTCCGTACATATATATATATATATATATATATATATATATATATATATATAATATATATATATATATATATATATATATAAAAAGTTTTTTAAAAATTTATTTTTATATAGATATATATAAATAACAAGAAAACTTAATATTCTTAGCAAAAGGGGGAATATGTTATATTTTGTATTAAAATATAAGAAAAAAAAAATAATAATAATAATAAAAAATAAAAAAGGAAAATTAAAGAAAATTCATTACCATTCATACTATATGAGCATCAACTGTGGTTACAAAATTTTACCAAAATATTTCAAGAGTAGAAAAGCAAAATGATTGCAAAACAAGAAAATTGCTGAGGAAATCAGAATTGAAGGTGGGGCAACATAAGGACTTGCAAATAGAAAACAGGCTAAAGAAAGCCAAATAATAAGTAAAAAATAGTATATATGAAGATACTTCAAGCAAACAGGCTGTTGAAACAACAAAACTGTCAACTTTGCTAAAGTAAACAAAGAAAATAAAAGCAAAGTACAGAATTTGAACTTCAGTCAAGAAAGAAGATATTGAAGACTACTTAGTACCATCTATTTAATCAATTCAAGGGTTAATTAATTTCACAAAGAAGAAACTATTAAGGTGGAATAACTAGCAATTGAATTCTTCAATCTAATATATGAATAAAGAAGCCAGAAGAAAATTTAGAACATCAAGAAAAACTCTACAAAAGCTGAGGATTCAAAAGAAGAAATCTAAGTAAGGAATTTTTCAGCTATATGATTAGAGTGAACAATCTTCGAGCAACTTTATTGATAAAGCAGCAGTCCTACAATTTGAGTAATATCTAATCCACCCACCCTAATCTCAGCCATTCTGAAATCCAAAAACATCAGTAATTAGAAGGTAATAGTTATATTTATAGGTATTAATATAGTTGGTGTGAATGTGGTATTAATATAAATAAGTAACATCTATGAGTTTTCAAACAAAAGCTAAAAAGGACAAAAATAAATAAAAAGTCCAAAAATAATATTTTTTTTTATTAAATATCTATTTTCAATGAATTTATGGAACAATTATGTATAATTATTATGTTTATTTTTTAGCATTTAGTATTTGTACTTTTATATATTTATAGTTTTGTTATATTTTTATATTTTTAGAACCTGTTCGAATATATCTACGATGTTTAAATAAAATTCACAATTCGAACCGAGTATCACAAACCACTGATGAAAGGATTTCTACAAAGTTCTTCTAATTAGAAGCTTGGATGAAGAACACAAAGCTGTCACATGTGAGGAATGATCGTCATCCGATTGACAATAAGTATAAATAAGTATAGCAAAATAAAAATAATAAAATAAATAAAAAATATATACAGGTAAACTTTCATATACGAAATATAAAATTTATCTGTATATATAAATTGTGTTGAAAAATAACATCCTTCCTTTATGAGTGAATGAATTTGATAAATATTTAGTTTTAATATTTTTTTTTTTTATTATTAGTTTTTAATAATAATAATAACAAAAAAAAAAAAAAAAAAAAAAAAAAATGAGCGATATCGAACAAATAGAAGGTATCGACAATCAAGATGAAATAGAAACAACTGAAGGAGGTTTTAAGGTTCCTTCAGGAAAATTAGCAGCGGTTACCTTTAAAATTAACATTATTAAAGGCAAATTATGGCATGCTTTCTTAAATGACTTAGATTTAAGTCTCGAAATTAAAACGGATGAATTAACATTAGACGCAAAGGTCGAATCTCTCAAAAACACTTGTAGCGAATTAATTACAGAATCTGTAGAGGCAGATAAAATACAGCAGTGGCTTACATCAAAATTAAAGCCATATTATGAATTAAAAAGTGATATTTCAAAATATATGAGTAAATATGAGCCAAGGATTATACCACAAGATAGTGCTAGTAATATATCGAGTAGAGTAAGTAAATCTAGTGCAAAAAATTCAATAGCACAATCATTGTTGCTCGAAATTGAAAAAAGTAAAATAAAATTACAAGAACATGAACAATACTTGGCAAAGAAAAGGGAACAAGAAAGTTTAGATTTGTACCAACATAGTAGCCATATAAAAAATTTAGAGCAAAGTTTAATAAAAATTGAACAAAAATTAGAAAGTCCAATTTTCAGTATTAGCGATACTTCTGTAAAAAATGAAAATAAAAATGTAAATTTAACACAAACTGAAATAAATAATAATCAGGAGTCTAAATTAGTAGAAATTTTAAAACAAAAGTTAGAAGTGAGTAGGCCTATTTATAATCCTCTTCCAACATGTGAGCCTGAAATATTTAATGGAAAGGATCCAACTAAATTTAAAGATTTTATGCTAGTTTTTAAAACCAATATAGAAGGAAAATGTGAAAATGAAATGAACAAACTTTCCTATTTAATCAAGTATACAGAAGGTAAAGCAGAAAATATAGTGAGAAGTTGTATGCATTTGGATGAAAATATAAGTTATAAAAAGGCAATAGAAAAACTCGAGAAACAATATGGAAATGAACAAGTTATTGCTAATACATACCTAAAAAAGCTAGAAGACTGGAATGAAATTAAGAATGAAGATGGTGAAGCTATGGCAGATTTTTCTTTGTTTTTAGACTCTATCAATAATGCAATGGAAAATATTACCCCATTGAATGAATTGAACTCTACTGGTGCTATTTATAGAATAGTTAAAAAACTTCCCTACAAACAACGTGATAAGTGGAGATATAAAGTTGATAGTATGTATGAAGAAAATAAAAAGGTAAGCTTTAGTACATTTACAAAGTTTGTTGAAAAAGAAGCAAGAATAATGAATACACCTTTGTTTGGAGAACTTGGCTTGGCCAAAACCAGCACGAGCCACCTACAAGTGAAAAGGTAAATCACTTTATACAAAAGAAAATAATAATAATAATAATAATAATAATAAATGGAATAATAATAATGACAATAAAAAGAATTATGGTAGTAGTAAAAGTAGTAATAATAATAATAAATCACAGTTTTGCAATTTTTGTAAAAAAGACAATCATAGTATAAATAAATGTAAAATTCTAGAAAAACAAAGCCAAGATGAAATAACAAAGTTCATTAAAGACAATAAATTATGCTTTAAGTGCCTCAGATCAAATCATTTTAGTAGTAATTGTAAAAGACCAGAAAAATGTGAAAAATGTAATAAGCAACATTTAACATTTCTGCATAGAGAAAAAGATAGTGCCAAAGAGCAAGATGGTTCAAATATCTCACCAGCAGCACTCACTGTGAATTTAGAAAATAAAGATAAGAAAGTAGAGTCAAAAGAATCAGGAAGTAATGAAACAAAAACCTTTCAGACAAAAGTAAGTAACAAAAAGCTATTTTATCCTGCAGTAGCAGTTAAAATTAAGCTTAAAGGTAAAGATAAAGTGATTAAGACATACATGGGTCTAGATACATATTCATCAGCATGTTTTATGGATTTAAATTTAGCTGCAGAACTAGGTATGTCATATATGAAACCTCAGAAAGATATAGATATTACTACCATGTATGGACAACATAAAATAAAAACATATATTTTAAATAATCTAGAAATCTATGATATTGAGATGAGGAAATCTGAAACCATAAATAATATATACTGCAAAGAAAAATGGCCCTTTAAAATGGAAGAAAGTCCATCTATCAAAGATATAAATGGATTAGAATACTTGAATCATGTGCCCTTCAATTTCATAGAATCAAAAATTGGATTATTAATAGGGATGAACCAGAGTAAATTGTTAAAACCAATAGAAGTAGTAGAAGGTCATCATTATAACTCTCCCTTTGCAGTTAAGTATTTATTTGGATGGGCTTTACAAGGTTCGACACCAGATGGTATACCAGCATTCATGAGTTTAAGATGTCATAAAACACAAATACAAGAACAAGATGATAATTTACTTGAAAAATATTGCTTAAGAGAGTTTTCTGAAAAGAATCCTGAGCAAGTTTGTGAAAGTGTAGAAGATTTGAAGTGGAAGAATAAGGTTGAAAATACATTACAAAGAACAATTACAGGTAAATTTCAAGTTGGTTTACCATTTAAAAAAGAAAATCAGCATTTTCCTAATAACAAAAATCAAGCATTAGCAAGACTGTTCTCATTAAAAAGTAAATTTTTAAAAGACCAAGAATATTTTGTACAGTATAGTGATAGCATAAATGAAATGTTAAAACTTAATTTTGCAGAAAAGATTGAGAAACATGAATTATTAAACAATGACAGATTCTATTTAACACACCATAGTGTAATCCATCCACAAAAGAAAAAATTGAGAGTAGTATTTAATGCAGCTTTGCCATACAATGGTATTTCTTTAAATAATAGTTTATTCACAGGTCCAGATTATATTTCTAACCTACAAGGCATCCTTTTAAGATTCAGAAAAGAGAAATATGCTTTCATAGCAGATATAGAGAAGATGTTTTATCAAATACAGGTACTTGATAAAGATAAAGATTATCAGCGCTTTTTATGGTTTCCTGATGGTAATTTAGATAAAACTCCAGAAGAATATAGGGTTAAAGTTCATATATTTGGAAGTGTGAGCTCTCCTTCTATAGCAAATTATGTTTTGAAACAAACTACAAATGTAATTGAAGCAGAAAAATTCAGTAATTTAGCCAAAGATACCATACTTAGAAATTTCTATGTTGATGATTGTTTAAAGTCTGTGAAATCAGAAAATGAGGCTGTAGCAGTTTATAAAGAAGTTAAAGAAATTTTAAAAATTAGTGGTTTTAATTTGCATCAAGTAGCTAGTAATTCAAAGAAATTTTTAGAAAATGTTGATAAACAAGACTTAAGCAAAGATTTTAAAGAAATAAACTTATCCTTAGATAAATTGCCTTTACAAAAAGTATTAGGCTTAAGTTGGGACCCAGAAATAGATTTAATGAAAGCTAGGGTAGATATACAAAATAAAAATTTGACAAAAAGAAGTATACTCAGTTGTATTTTTTCCATATATGATCCACTAGGATTTATTAGTCCAGTGCTACTAGTAGCTAAAAAGATATTTCAAAATTTATGCGATAGAAAAGTTAACTGGGATAATGAAATTCCATCAGATATAAAAAAAAGTTACATAAAATGGCTAAATGATCGTTATAAGTAAATGAATTTTTCAGTCCCTAGGCCATACAATCCAAATTGTTTAAAGTATAAAAGTGTAGAACTACATTATTTTTCAGATGGTTCTCAAATTGCATATGCTGCAGTAGCATATATAAGGTTCATTGGAGAGAATGATGAAAAATATTGTTCATTGGTGTTATCTAAAACAAGATTGATACCATTAAATAAAAATTTGATGTTAACTATACCAAGAATAGAATTGAGTGCAGCCAAATTAGCTGTCAACATACATCAAATTTTAAAAAATGAATTAGATATGAAAATAAACAAAGAGTATTTTTGGATAGATAGTGAAATTGTTTTACAATATATCAAAAATGAATCAAAAAGGTTTAAAAGATTTGTACATAATAGAGTTAATTATATTAGATCACAAACAGATATAAGCCAATGGAATTATGTACCAGGCAAGCTAAATATTGCAGATATAGCAAGTAAAGGGATATCTGTTAATGAGTTTTTGAACAATAAACTATGGAGCACTGGTCCAGAATTTTTGTACAAAGACAAAACTAATTGGCCTGAGCAAAATAAAGAAAATAAATTAGATGATGAAAATGATGAAATTATAAAAAGTAAACCAGTGATGGCCATACAACTCCAAGAAAGCTCAACAGACAAGCTCATACATTCTGTTTCAGATTGGATGAAATTAAAAACAAAAGTAGCATGGATTTTAAGAGTTAAAGAAAATTTGCATAAAAAAGCCTGGAATAAAGGTGCTATGACAATCGAAGAATTAAAAGATGCAGAAAAGGCTATTTACAAATATGTACAAAATAAAGAATTTCATGATATACAATACAAAATAAAAAAGAAAGAAGCCTTGCCAAAAAGGCATATTTTGGCAAAATTCTTACCATTTATAGATGATAATGGAATATTAAGAGTAGGTGGGAGGAATAAAAATCTGAATGATGTATCATATGATTTTAAACATCCAATTATCTTGCCAAATAGTCATGTTACAATGTTAATAATGAGACATTACCATAGAATTAATGGGCATTTAGGAAAACAAACAGTTTTAAATGCTTTAAAAGAGAAATACTATATCATTGGAGCAAGTAGAAGTATTAAGAAGATTTTAAAAGATTGCATAATATGTAGGAAGCTCCATACAAGGCCAACTCAGCAGTTGATGGGAGATTTGCCCAAAGATAGATTAGAATGTGATATACCACCATTCACGAATATTGGTATAGATGCCTTTGGCCCTTTTCTTGTAGTAAGGGGAAGAGGGAAAGTAAGAGAAAAAAGATATGGATTAATATTCTCATGTTTAAGTAGCAGAGCCATACATTTAGAGATGTTATATTCATTAGATACTGATGCTTTCATCAATGCTCTAAGAAGATTTATCAGCCGTAGAGGTAATGTGAAATTGATCCGATCAGATAATGGATTGAACTTTGTGAAAGCTAACAAAGAATTAAAAGGACAAGTTAAAAATTGGAATAGTAAGCAAGTAAATAAGTTTTTTGAGCAAAAAGAAATACAGTGGATATTTCAACCCCCTCATAGTTCTCATAAAGGAGGTCATTTTGAAAGACACATTAGAACTGTAAGAAATATATTACAATCTTCACTCTTAGAACAGCCAATAAGGTTGACAGATGATAACTTGAACACTTTGTTCTGTGAGATAGAATTCATTATAAATAACAGACCAATAACAGAATTTTCAAATGATTTAGAAAACTTAGAAGCTTTGACACCAAATCATTTATTAACCCTTAAAGGAAATATAACATTCCCACCAGGTTTATTTCAAGATAAAGATTGCTACTTATATAAAAGATGGAAACAAGTTCAGTATCTTGCTGATTTGTTTTGGAAAAGATGGATCAAAGAATATGTCCCTTTATTGCAAAAAAGAAGTAAATGGTTAGCAGAAAAAGAATCACACAAAGAAGGAGATTTAGTTCTTTTAATAGATGACTTCAAACCAAGAAATATGTGGAATTTAGGAAAAATAGTTAAAGTTTACAAAGATGACTCAAACAGAGTGAGAATAGTAGATGTGAAAATAAATAAAGACAAGAATACTTTAAATACAACAATTTTGAAAAGACCAATAACAAAATTGATCTTGCTGAGAGAAAGTGCAGGATTATAACAAGAAGACAACAGAATTATAAACTTAAGGAAACTAAGAATAACAAGAAAACTTAATATTCTTAGCAAAAGGGGAATATGTTATATTTTGTATTAAAATATAAGAAAAAAAAATAATAATAATAAAAAATAAAAAAGGAAAATTAAAGAAAATTCATTACCATTCATACTATATGAGCATCAACTGTGGTTACAAAATTTTACCAAAATATTTCAAGAGTAGAAAAGCAAAATGATTGCAAAACAAGAAAAATTGCTGAGGAAATCAGAATTGAAGGTGGGGCAACATAAGGACTTGCAAATAGAAAACAGGCTAAAGAAAGCCAAATAATAAGTAAAAAATAGTATATATGAAGATACTTCAAGCAAACAGGCTGTTGAAACAACAAAACTGTCAACTTTGCTAAAGTAAACAAAGAAAATAAAAGCAAAGTACAGAATTTGAACTTCAGTCAAGAAAGAAGATATTGAAGACTACTTAGTACCATCTATTTAATCAATTCAAGGGTTAATTAATTTCACAAAGAAGAAACTATTAAGGTGGAATAACTAGCAATTGAATTCTTCAATCTAATATATGAATAAAGAAGCCAGAAGAAAATTTAGAACATCAAGAAAAACTCTACAAAAGCTGAGGATTCAAAAGAAGAAATCTAAGTAAGGAATTTTTCAGCTATATGATTAGAGTGAACAATCTTCGAGCAACTTTATTGATAAAGCAGCAGTCCTACAATTTGAGTAATAATCTAATTCCACCCACCCTTAATACTCAGCATTCTGAATCCAAAAACATCAGTAATAGAAGTAATAGTTATATTTATAGGATTTAATTATAGTTGGTGGTGAATGTCGGTATTTAATATAAATAAGTTAAACATCTATGAGCCTCATTCAAACAAAAAAGCTAATAAAGACACAAAAATAAATAAAAAAGCTCCAAAAATTAATATTTTTTTTTTTATTAAATATCTATTTTCAATGAATTTATGGAACAATTAGCTATGTATAATTATTATGTTTATTTTTTAGCATTTAGTATTTTTGTACTTTTATATATTTATAGTTGTTATATTTTTATCATTTTTAAGATACCTGTTCGAAAATTTATTCTACGATGTTTTAAATAAAATTCACAATCGAAACGAGTATCACAAACCATCCTGATGAAGTTAAGGATTCTACAATATATATATAATATATATATTACATATTATATATATTTATACACCATAACACTATTAGTGATAAATATATATTATTTAAAAATATATTGTTACTAAAAGCAATTAAATATATACTACATAATTACTATAAAATGATACTATATATATAGATATATATATATATCAAAGGACACGCTGCCAACGTAGTCTGGGGTAGGAGTTGGAAAGAGAATGGATGAGACTGTGTAGTAAGGCGTATAGCAAGAGTTCTGCATCAAAGGAGGTGCATGCGACTGGAGGAATTCAGAGAGCAGCGTTTCATTAAACTGTTATTGTAACTAGTAGAATTAAAAGAGAGTGGTTCAACAATTTGCGTGTAGGGAGAAGAGAGAGAGAGAGAGAGAGAGAGAGAGAGAGAGAGAGAAGAGAGAGAGAGAGAGAGAGAGAGAGAGAGGAGAGAGAGAGAGAGAGAGAGAGAGAGAGAGAGAGAGAGATAGAGAGAGAGAGAGAGAGAGAGAGAGAGTGAGAAGACCGAATAGCCGTAGATTAATATACCATTTCAACGAGAGTGTGTGGAGTGGAATCCCCCCAGATGTGTAACGCATACTCCTACATGGGCGAACGACACCCCTATAAAGAGAAAATAATTGGGTAGGCGTGAGGAAATTCTGAAGGCTCCTCAGAACACCAAACCTCTTAGAAGTTTTTTAGAATAGATACAATATATTATATAGTAATATATATATATATATATATATATATATATATTATATATTATATATATTATATATATATATTTAATATATATATATATATATATATATAATATTATAATATATTATATATATATATATATATATATGGTGAGTAGAGTGCGGAGGGAACACTTCAAAAATCTGCATAACATTGGTGGTAATAAAGAGATGAGAGTGAATATGTGTGGGTTTGAATGTGCAAGAAGAAATAGGTATTTTGGGGATAAGGGAATTAGTAAGGAGGAGGTAATGGGCAGAGTGAGAAAGTTCAAGAATGGTAAATCTGTAGACATAGATGGAATTACTGGTGAAATGCTCAAGAATGTAGGCGAGATGGTGATCGAATGGATTTGGAACTTGTGTAGCAAAGCATTTATGGAGGGTATGGTTCCAAAGAATTGGAGGAGAGCAGTAATAGTACCCTTATATAAGGGTAAGGGGGATGAAGGGAACTGTAGAAACTACAGGGGAGTTAGTTTATAGAGTGTTGTACGGAAGATATATGCTGATATTTTGGTAGAAAGAGTACTTTGAGGGACTGAGAGACTGATTGGTGAGGAACAAGGTGCGTTTAGAAGTGGTAGAGGATGTGTGGATCAAATTTTTACATTGAAACAAATGATTGAGAAAATGAGAGAGAAGGAGAATATATTGTATTTAGGTTTTATGGATTTGCAACAGGCGTATGAAAGGTTAATAGGGAAATTCTATGGCAGGTGTTAGTGATAAGCTTCTGAATGAAATTAAGTGTGTATGACGATAGTGAAGCGTGTGTAAGAATAAATAGAGTTGAAAGTGATTGGTTTAATATTAATAGCTGAGTGAGGCAGGGATATGTTATGTCTCCTTGGTTATTCAATTTGTATATGGTTATGGTTATGAAAGATTTAGAGATAGGAGTGGCAGGGTAAGGTGTTAGAATGATTGAGAATGGAAAAGAGTGGAAAATATTTATTATATGCAGATGATTTGGTTTTGTGTGGCCCATCTGAAGAGAGTTTGAGAGAATTGGTAGTGGAGTTTGGCAACGTGTGTAAAAGGCGGGGTTTGAAAGTAATTGTAGATAAGAGTAAGGTTATGATAGTGACTAGTGAGTGAGAGGAGTCCGAGGTGTGAAGTTATGTTAGATGGCGAACAACTGATGCAAGTGTCTGAGTTTAAATATTTAGGTAAATGTTGAATGAAAAGGGAACAGGTGATACAGAGTGTTGTAGGAAAGTTATGAATGGTAGGGAGGTTGCTGGTGCAATCGAATCCTTGGTGGGTGTAAAGGGGCTAAGTCTTAAGTGCGCTAGAGTTTTGCATGAGGGTATGTTGTTACCTGTGTTAATGTATAGTAGTGAAACGTTAGGTATGAGAAAATTGATAAAATAAGGAATGAACGCATTAGGAATTTGTGTGGTGTGAAGAAATGAGTAAATGAGAAAATAAACAAGAGTACATAGAGATGGTTTGGTCATATGGAAAGGATAGATGATAGTCGGTTGGTTTAAAGGGAGGTATAGTGATGAGTTGTGCTGGAAATCGACCAGCAGGGAGACCGAAGAAAAAGTGGACTGAGTCAGTAAAGTAATGCCTGAAGGAGATGAATCTGAGTTTGGCAAGGGTGAGAAGAAAGGTGCATTATAGGAATGAACGGCGGGGTTTTGTAAGGGGATATGGTTGAAGGCCTGGCTCATTGGATGAACCCAACATTGACGAGATACCACAATGAGGGTCCATCGCAGTCTCGTAAAACCCTAGTGGATTAATAAAACTGCGACGTGTTTTCACTTAAGGGTATAAATAGGACGATAAGGGGGGGGGGGTTCTTTTCGACTTGCGTAATGTTTTACTACTACTTTTCTGTTTCCGGTATATGGGACGCACCTCACCCACCCCCAATCTGGGGAGAGGAGGTGGGTGATGATCTATATATATATATATATATATATATATATATATATATATATATAATATATTATATATATAATATATATATAATATATATTGTATCTGTATATCGCTATATTATTATATATTATTATATATATGTATATATATATATATATATATATATATATATATATATATATAATAATTAATATTATATATATATATATATATATATATTATATATATATATATATATATATATTATATATATATATAGATATATTGTAATATATATATAATTATATATATATTATATATATATATATATTATATAATTATTATATATATATATATATATATATATATATATAGATGATATATTATATTATATATATAATATATATATATTATTATATATATTATATATATAATATACTATATATATATATATATATATATATATATATATATATATATATATATATATATACTTATTTATATATATATATATATATAATATATATATATATATATATATATAAATTCTAAAATAACGAGTTAAAATCTAAACATTTTTTTTCTTGCAGACTAGTTTCGGGTGATTTAAGGTGTTCTACCCATTATCAAGGCTTAGATTATAATGAGCGATATAACAAAATTTCAAATAAATGAAACAAAAAAATTAAAGGAAAGTTTTATATAAATATATAAATAATTAAAATTATTATTTACAAATGTATGTAGTAAAAAAGTACTATCAAGAGACAAAATTAATTCTACTTTAGTATTATAATATTCTCTGAATGTAAATTATCATTCAGCTTTGGAGCGAGGTGCCAAATATATTCGGATTCTAATGAATAGAGGCCAGGCTCTCTTTCAGTGTTCAAAATATTGAAATTTGATTCCTGTATTGGATGATTTTTAAAATGAGAATCATATTATTGATTGTAGAATATGTGGGATGGTGCAAATGTTGTAA
>JABUQX010003463.1:25000-50999 GCA_015478945.1 Trachelipus rathkii | reverse complement strand
TTATTTACACCAGAAGGGCCAGGCTCATTACCATTATCATTCTCATTATTTGATGTTGCAGCATTTGTTACATTTGGCAAACCCCCCAAATTGAGCTCAAGTGGGTATAGGTTGCATATAGCATGCAGCCCCACCTCACCAGTACCAGTTTTTAATTTAACTGTGCGGATGTTATTGTCATAACCCACTATCACCTCTAACACTCTTCCTAACTTCCAAAATGGGCGTGATTTGTTTGAATCTTTAATTAGAACTACATCACCAACTTTGATTTTAATCTACCCATCTCCCCTGAAACAATTGTCTTGATTGGTCCCAAAGGGTCTGGGAATTACTGATCATGAAAGTTGTTGATGACAAAAATTAAATCACAGAAGAAATTAAATTATAGAAGGAGAAGCTAAAAAATCTCCGTTTTATAAAATCAAATATGTTTAAACCCAGGCGTTAAATAACTAACTATATATTAATGAATCAAATACGTGCGTATTCTACAATTTCAGAACTAGAGAACATGTTTAAATAATAAATAAACACAATTAGATAAATAATTGAACTTTTGTCAATTTCAGACCAAAAATAAATTAATATATATATTATATATATATTACTAACAGAGGCAGGTGAGAATTAGAATTAGAGAATTAAATTAGAATTATTATCTATATGAATTAAGAGTTGTCAAAAGTTCAAAATAAGTTACTTATATTGTGTATTAATACCATACACGCTTTATTAATATATCACTTAGTCTTCATCTAACTTTATACAATATAATATCGTTCACCAATGGCTGTCAACTTAGCTACAATAGGTGAATAATATAAATGATTTTATAATTTAACTATGTTTTTACTATGGATATTTTAAAAAATATTCTTCCTAATAAACTCAATTACAGAATTAAAAGTTATTCAGAAATTATTTATACCTATATACTATCCCTTCTGCAAAATACAAGCGTTTGTCACTATAAGACATCAGAAAGGATATTTCATTAATTATATATTTATTTAAAACCGCTAAATGCTCTAATTATAAAATTTCTCGCTGTTAATTCGAGGTTGATGGACATTCTACACAAACCATCCATAAATCCTGACTGCCATAACTCATGTGCTTAAGATCTTGTATATTTACGTTATATATATGTTTAGCTATATCAAATCTTCAATTTTTTTTAAAAACCCATATTAGTATATTTAACAATATCGAAATCATAAACAATAATAAACCCATCAACAAAATTTGAGTAAATGCTTGTAAAGATTCGCTGGAGCTATCATGTTGCCCTAAATATATAATTGTTGCAATTAAAAGTTATAAATTGATCTGGGCATTTGCTCTCGTAAGAGTGGGGAGAATAAAACACACAAAAAAGGTTTTCGACTCTATGTGCATTATCACAATAATCATTTTATTTGGAACACGATGTTTTTATTGCTTATATTTTCTTAGATGTTAATTGGTATTTTTTCTATTATTCTGCATATCGTATGTCATTTTTGCGGTATATCAACTATGTATCCGATCTATAGATCACAAAGTCATGAATGCATAATGATTGAAGTGTTTCCCAATGCCCCATTTTCAACCATTTATGTAATAACTGTGCTTCAAATAGAGTGAATAAATCAATTATAATTATACATAGATAGGATGTGAGAAATAGATGAAAACCATAGAGTTATATTTAAAACATAACAACTCATTTTAAAAAAAAGAAGGATTAGACTTATTATACTAAAATATTAATACTGATCCAGATTTTATTTATTCTCTCTTACTTCTAACAAAAAACCTTCACTCATTACAATAAAAAAATTTAAAATATACAATTTACTAAAATGAAGAATAATTATCATACATCATTTATTAAGAGGAAGTATACTAATTAAATATTAACTATTGTTTTTGATTTTATTCCTCTGAGCAAATGCCTTATCATTTCATATCCAGCGCAAAGACCATTTTTTTAAATTAGAAATAAATAAAATTTAATGCCATAAATGATATATTATATATGATTCTTATATCAGTGATCCACTCACTTTTGATTTTAACACAGAGCCATTTTAAAAATGTCCAATCGGATATTAGTTATATTTACTCAAACCTATGCGTGTAAAACGAGAGTTAATTTTACTTAAATACTATAAATGCTTTAATTAATTTGAATTATCCTATATATATTATTCACAGTATTTACATTTATAACATTATATATATGATGATATATGTGATTAATATAAGACTCTATGAGAATAAACACTTAACTTATGGGTATAAATTTTGGCCTAAGCCTATCAAGAATCATTAATAGCCTATACTGGGACCTATGATACCATATATATTATAATATCAAGGAAAAACAAAAAAAACCAAACAACATATATATCTCTTCCAGACTTTCTATTTCACTAAAATATAACAAAGAATTTGGGAATAAAGTCTGTCCACAACCATACCTCAAAGGACGAATCGCGAGAGTCACGCTATAAATATTTGATATTTCATATATATATGATGATCTACCTGCCATTTATTACTGGTTAATAATTATGCCTCATGGGTCTCTTATCTCAATATTGTGTACATAATATTATAAATTGGAATATACGATGAATGTATTGGTTATATAGTTCTAAGTTAATATTGGTTGCCTCATTTATTAATAAGTAAGAGAGCCAGACATTATTTCATTATAATTTATCTCATTCTTATTAAGATATATAATTATTTATACTTTTACTTTTATGTCTATTGTGAGACTAAATCACTCAATCTCAATACTTATATATGGGAGTTACTAATACTGCTACTATTTATAAGGTATTTACGTGATCTATATTACTATGGCTAGAAATATCTTTAAATTTATGGCAAGCACTTTTAAGCCAAATTACAACCCATACGCTCTAAATGAATATGAGATATTAATACTTAATTCTTCTCCTCCTCCATTTTCAAAGGTATAGCAACCTTTAGCTTTGAAAATTAATATATATATAAGTAAATATTTATTATTACTTACACTATCACATCCTAACATATACACAGATACAAAATCACAATATACCTGTCAGACTATCTAAACAAATACAATAATGTAAAGGTCACCATAATTTAGTCCTTTACCAAAATAAGAGCATTTCTTTGGATAAAAGCTATTTGTATATGAATGTTGATTTATAAATTCACTAACAGCCAATTCTAATTCAGCTAATTTACCTTTAAAATAATCTCAATATAAGTAGCACCTTGTTCAATTTATACCCAATTTATCTTTACTGTTTATAGCCTATATAATAGATAAATAATTGTCCTCATTATGATAAACTTACCCGCTTACTGCTAATAAGGTAAAGTGTAATAAGTTTAATGGATTCAAAGAGTTTAGAAATTTAAGATAATATTGTCTTTTAGTAAAGTAAAATATACTCTTCAGGATATTCAAATATACCTCTCACATTATTCAATTTGGCTAATTCACAATGCAGTCCTCTAATATATAAACTTATATACCTGTATCATAGCAAAAGACCTATTCATCATAACAATCTAAGAGTGCTCCATATACACATAACAGAAAATTTAATACTATATGTATTTATAAACTTTTATATAACTAGTATGAATACAAAATATAACTCACTAGATATTATATTATATCTGGTTTAATACAGTAGACTAATCATGGATATAAAAAACCTCCTTCAGCGCATCCTTTCTTTACACTATACTTGATGTGCTTAAACAATATAATATATATTATATATATATGATAAGAAGAATATATATATATATATAATAATATATATATAATACTTAATATATAACATACTATATATCATAGTACTAAGCTAGTATTAAACTAATCGGTCAACTTAATACGTTCTTCACTAATTACTTACTACTTTAGCCAGTAGGTTGGTTATATGTGATATTATATATATAACACAGAGTGCACTTAGACACTTATTACTAAATTAGAGAAGCGAATATAATCAAACAGTCACGCCTAAGGCGATAAAGTTAGAAAGTATTATTCCTGTACAATATGACCTTATTAAATAGTATATACTTGTGAAAGCATAGATTACATTGACAGTAAATATATAGTAATTGAGCAAATAAAGGAGATAATGATGTATAAAATCCAAAATTATCTAAATGTAAAATATTTCTGTATATGACTTATCAACTCATCTATAATTTCAAAACGTCTATAGAATAGTTAAATTACTATTTTTTGTCTACTTACCTTACTTTTGAATCTATCATCAATTACTAAGACCTAGCTTGATGTGAATATATTAGGTAAACTATGTATGATATTTGGTTCTAAAGCACTCACTATCACTAAGAATATTTTTCAAATAGAGACTATATCAATTTTAAAATACAAATTAAGACCTCATAGCTGTAATGCATAGCTCTCTAATTCAGATGAATTAGGAAAGTACATTGTTACTTTTTTATAAGCGGGACAATTTAAAATACGCAGGTCTGGCTAATTTGTCCTGTAGTAACCTCACTCAGACCATATTGATCATACACTCTCACAGGTAGGACGGGTGTACGGCAAGAATATATAATTTATATTATTTTACAATATAACAATCATCTTTGACTCGCATGAACAAATTCTTTGATTAGTTTGATCTATTTCCTCTCGATGGAGTACAATTAGAACTACTTTAATTCCGGCTTTGGTTTATTTTGAAGGAGGCGTACCAAGCATTTATGATGGTGGGTAAAACACGTAGACAATCTTTAAATTAAAAGTATCTACGATATCTCCTTAGTGAGGTAAAAACTTTATGAGCTAAGTTTACTGAGATATTAAAATTAGTTGGAACCAAAGTCTACTCCCTTATCAGGCTATAGGGCGAGTACCAAGAACAGTTGTCAAATAATGGATAGTTTATAATATATCAATGATTAAAAATAGTTTGTCTTTAAAATATTATACTATTTGTGATTAAATCCACAACTGAACTTTGAGGCATTGGAACTATACAAGTGCTTCAGATATAATTGTATCGTAAATTAATAATAATTTTAATTACACCAACAAGATGAGAATTTAATCATAGACAATATATTTAGTATAATTCTTAATATACCTATTAGTAAGTCAGTTATATATTAGGCTGAGTTCAAAATATTATGCTCTTAAAAGGTTATAGAAAATAACTCCTTGAGAGAGGCTCTAATAACACTAAGACTACTTATCTTGCGTATTCGGTCAATCTACGTTCATTTATTCTATCGCATACGGATTTAATTACGATAACCTTACTAATATTCAGGGAACAATCGCGATGGACTCCACTTAGTTTCTCATCGAGTAAGAGGCAGGATTCAAACAAGAGAGTGAGGAGGCATGAAAATGCTTCACGCTCACCACCCAATGATATTCCTGAGTCTCGTTGTTCGTAAATAATTATGGGTAACACCTTAACTAAAGCTTATTTAAAATCTTCTATGATGAAGGTAAAGGAAAAGACAAACTGAATTTAATAAAAATAAATTTAAAAAAAAAAAAACTACTGTTAAGTAATAAACGGTTATAATATTAACTATTTGCGAACTTGTCGTTCCTACTCTGTTCTTGAAGAGTGAATTTCTAGCTTCTGGCGTACGCTAGGCATTTCAATTTTATCCCATAGTACGAGTATTCGATAAACCTGGCTTACCAGCTTAACACTACTGTGCCTTGGCAGACGCAAAACGCAAAAAACACCGATACACTTATATTATATAAGTATCAATAAAACTTCACGATTTCATTTATCACCTATCATTACTTATACTCAAATTTAAATACCTGTATTATATCTATACTCAAGTAAAAATTGTAAATATTGACAATAGGTAATTAATTTGATTTATTTATACCAACTATTAAATTACATTTATTACCTCATACTAGCATTAAAAGGAATAGTTTATCAATATAGAAGGAATTGAGGTCTCACTTAAAGTCAATTTACCTATACTAAAACATCAAATATCACTATAATAACATAGTACTATGCATAATTATCTAATAATGTTTTATACTTCATCTTATATTAACTATCTTGCTAATTCAACCATACTTCTAATGTATACATATATTATTTAAAACATAACAGATAAATAGACACTTCTAAAATGACTATAAGTTAATTCTCATAACGTAAAATCAAAACGCCATGGCTACATCAATAGAGAACACGAGGAATTATTTAAAGACATCAAATATTTAATTACCATCTGGATACATTTAGCTTTATTCACACAATATAATAGTCCTGTGTGTAATCTTGTTTTAACTTTATAAGGAGCTATATAGATATATTTTATTCTTATCTATATTTTATTAACACAACTACAGTGTAAACTTTATTTTAGTTGCTCATATTTAAATTCGACAATCTAGCTGCCTCCACTAACTATATAATTATTTATCTATTCGGAAATAGCTATAAAGATCTAAATCCACACACCGCTATGTCTATCAGAGATCATAAGCAAAACCAACTTAATTAAATAGTTTATTATTTATATACTATTGCCCAGTTAATAAGAAGAGGTCTACGGATTTGTCTTATAATTTATGTAAAACAGAGGATAAGAGACAATAGAATCTAGACTATATTTGCTCTCATGGACTCTGCATTGGAAAAAGTAATACAATGATTACTTACCTTTGGAACCTCATCATTCCCTTTACTATTATTACCACACTAATAGGAAATTATTATTTAAATTGTTGATAATGGATCTACTTCCACAATATATATTTATATCAATAACGAATTAAATATGAACCACGATCTAATATATATTATTGTTAATTATTTTCTATCTATCTCATAAAAGACATTCTACATATATACTGAGAGAATGACAATAATAATTGGGTAAATAATATATAATCCAATACGATACATACATCAATACTTGATATAACAATCAATATAACAAAATTAAATACTCAAATGATTTAAATGGGTTTGGTATAAAATTTTAAATAACGAACATTTATTTTAATAATATAATTCGACAATATTAATCTAAATATACACTAATAACAGGGAAATTAATACTAATAAATAAAGACCTATTGATGGGGTCTGATACAATGTTCAAGACCTTTAATATATAAATAATAATACTCATGTAATACTATGGTAATAACATATGACAAGTCTCCTTTAAAAATTTTCTTATTAGGTTTTAAAGAACCAATTAGTTGTATAAAAGAAAATATGAAGGTTGACTATATATATTTATACTTGATATCTCTCTTACAAGGAGATCTCACATAATTTGTAGTCGTTACGCATTTACCTCTATTTAGTAATTATGATATTATCTAGAAAAACTAGTTATTTCAGTTTGATGAACAGCTGAAGTAATCTAGTATATAAAACGATTTAATATTGTTATATAGATCCTGAATGAGAATTTGTAGGAGATAATTAGACTAATCATTAATATATCAGGGTAATGTGATTTTATAACTCGTCTTGTGTCCGCAATCTATTCTTTCTCAAAAAACATATCTCTTAAATGAATCGGGAAAAGGTTTTTTAAACGTAAGAATATAAAATGCGACAATAGTCTTAATACAGGAGTCCAGGAAATCGAATACTTTTTCTTAATAAATTTTCAAATAAGTTATCATCATGTGAACAATAATAAATAACTATTATTTACATTTTATTATAAATATATACTTTTCTATTTTACTGATTATTATTTATAAATGAGCTTATATCTTTAAGTTAGTTAATTAGCAATAAATACCTAAATTTTGTATCACTTGACGCGATGGACTGTGGGCATATTTTCACTCCTACTTTAAGTTATAAATTGTCATGAGTCCATTATAAGAAGTACAACAGAGCAAAGTTATCCAGCTCTAACAACTGCCATCTACTGAGTCCATTACTTATATATTAAGTATACCTATTTATTTTAAGCAATATCTCTAGTATATAGCTATTGAAAATTCTTATAATCATATCTTCAAGGAACCTACTATTGTTAAAATGAGAATCAGCTATAGGACTCGATGACCGGCGTGAATCAATGATCTGTATCTAAAGTTGAGGGAGGACAGAGCTGAAATATATAAATTACTCGTATAAAGATAAACGATAAGATATCTATACGTTATTAATACAGTAAAGCAAAGGCGGAAGGGCAAATCTACTAGTGTAGAGGCGTAAATCTAATATAATATAGGGTATATGAGCTATTACTAGTTACTACTACACTAAATATAGTAATATATATCAGGCTTATTAGCATTATATATTTCCAAATAGATACGATAGATTAATAGAGAATTCATATATAAATTAAGAAATTATTGTTAAATAAGATCAATAAATTTAAAATGCATTCATTATTCTCCACAAAGATATTAACCATAATAATAATTCAATGAATAATAATAATACATACAATAATAACATAAATTAAAATATCGATCAATCAATATAGCAATAAATTCAAAATTGAATAAACTTGGTACAAGTATATTCCATATATTACTCACTGGTGTTTATTATTAAAATTCATAAGTATTATATATTTAATTAAGCCTCCAGCAAATAGACATATTACCAATATAATTTGACATTTAGGATGTAGCGCTACAGTGTATATTATTCTTATACTTTTATAATTAAAAACTATCATATGAAATCTAATCACACAATCAAGTAAGTATTGAAATGTACTATGAAATGTACTTTAATGCTAATTCTAATTATACGTAGAACTTCACTTATTTTTAAACTCTTCTATGCTTATAATTTATTATTAATATTCTGTAAGTTATCAATATAAATAATGGGTAGCTTTACCTCATATTTGAATATTATTATTTCTAAATCATCAGATGATTTTCAATAAATTTCATCCAGTTGGTAAAAGATTAATATGTCATTCATAATTTGCTTTACATACACATGAATATACTCTATTATTTATAACATATCATGTTATTTATTTCTTTTCCTTATTGATATTATTTACTTATCTTATTATTATATTATAAGTATTAATAACAATAATAATATTAGTAGTAATGGTCATGACTGTTATCAATTTTGATATATGTGAGGCTGTATGATATTTATGATTACGTAAATGCCTAATCCAATAATATAATAGGTTAGTACTTGAGAACGCACACTGCCAAACCTGTAGGTTATCAATATTAGTACTGTATATTATGATATATACTTTGAACCGTACTGCACCCTATAGTAAGTATACTATATTAGAATTCGATTTAATATATATATATGTATATAAATGGTCATAGATATTTATTCTTTTATTGTACCTTTGCCTAATATGCCAGGAGAACTATAGTGCTATTACTATAATACTATATTAATTTTTATATTTATATATTATTATTATATATAATTTCCTACCAACTCTAAATATTATTATTACTAGGACATTGGTGGACACTTGCCTTCTAATATCAAAATGTTAGTCGACATATATCAACTTATTAAGAACTAAGTTTAAGCTAAGTATCTATTTAGATTGTTTATAAAGTTTAATTATGAAAGCTAACTAATTTTGGAACCAAATTGGGAACGATTATTCGTCGTGAGCCTTCTGATTTCTATAACGATATACTCGATCTTGATATTTTCGAATATTAATTCTATATGTCGCCTAAAATTTGATTGGCAGATCAAAAATAGGGCTAGAGCGTAATCTAATTAGATAAGAAAGTTTTGACTCGTATATACAATGATAAATGAAAGTACATATATTATACAATAAGTATTATTAGAAACAAGTTTATTATGCAAATGTTTAAAGGAATATTATTATATATATCACTAATAACTTAAGGTAATCGTTAACGTTCACGGCTACCTTGATCACTGTATTTATATAATAGCTGCATATATAACCATGTATGTCCATTATTAAATCTAAGGCTATGGATCTTCTAGAGGAGAGTATTTAATATTAGATCGTGTATGATAGTTTACAGACTTTATAGATTATTTTACATGAATTGCTTCTAAATATAAATTATATATAAGGATCTTATTTCAGTAATTTCTTAACTGAGTTGACTCAGAGTCATATACTATCTTTTATTAGCCTGTCGCACGGCCTCTGTTATTAGGATTTTAATATGAGAATTTTACAAAGAGCGAAATATAAAAGAGTAGAAATACATAGCATACAACTTACAGTGAAGTGATGTTGCTGCTACTGTAGAGTATTTGAGAGTATACGCGTCATTGAATATCCTACTAGGTATGCAGCCGTTATGAGGGTTTATAAATAATATAGTTAGTGATAGTACATAATAGGAGAAGAACATGATATAACCTAACTTATATATATAGTGTGACAATTAAATTAATGCTATACAAAGAGTTTTTATAATCACATACAAGACAATTACTGAGATGAAGAGGTTACTAAACAATACATAGACGTAAGTATATTAAGAGAGGCATGTAGATCTAATACTTTTACAATAAGTATATATATATAATGCATACCTTACCGATTCCCTACCAAAATATCAGTGGGAAACGAATTTACGTATGCCAATTAACTGTATGGCTCTATGGTTAAAGGGGGACCTTTCTATCCAATTAGGTTACCGAAAAGGGAATGAGTTGGAGTAATAAAAACAAATTTAATAAGCGTCATCCTTGACTAAGGTTGTGAAGGGATGTTTCCTAGAAATCTTTTAGTGTTAGGTGTTGGAGGGAGACTTGACAATACAATCCAATTAGAGGTATAAAGCTAGACTCTGAATGGGAGGGACTCTTCATAAGAATATGTAGGTTATGAATAATAAAGGTTTATGTTTAGGTACCAACAACGATTATACTATACCTAAAGGTACTAATTAAACTCTTAATTTAAGTGATACGTGATTTGATTAAAGTACTTTATAAAAAATTTGGATGGTTAGTTAGAATTATATACACGCGTTGCTCGTCTAGGTCTCTATATACGGTATACCTGCGGTAATATTGACACGCCTGAGAAGATATAGTAAATCCCTGTGTGAGGAGTTATAACTATATAGCGTAATTATAGTATCAGTTAGAGATTCGTATAAAGCGTTTGATACTGGACATGATAACTAAATATATATTAGTATTAATAATTAGACACATAATAATGATCGAAGAACTCTGATGAATAATCGATAATAAGTAAAACGACAATATCATGGAATATACGAAGATACCCTGATTCTGATATAAACGAGGGTATACGGAGAGTTTATATCTCTTAAAAAGTACTGTAACTAAATGGGACTGGGAGCAATGATCAGTAAGTGTAGTTCGATATGCGGTATTAAGCAGATATTCAAGATAATAATATATAAGTATGATGTACTATAATTAGTCTAACTGAGTAATCAATATTATTGGCAATGTCGCTTCAGTGATTATAAGTATGACTATTATTATCTTCTCGTTATAGTACAAATTCATGAATTTACTAATACTGAGTTAAATATTTAGTTCTAATTTTAATCTAATATTTTATTTAATATATTATAAGGATATAGAAGTAAATTATATCGATATTTATTAATATATTATTGTTTTTGAGTGGTGTGTGTGTGTGTGGTGTGTATCTGAGTCTGGTCGTGGAGTGTGTCGTGTGTGGTGTGTGTCGTGTGGATGTGTGTGTGTGTGTGTGTGTTGGTGTGGTTTGGAGGTGGAAGGTAAACTGAATATATTGACTATGTCACATAGCCTTTAATTATTTTTTTTTTGTAAAAGAGTATCTTGAGATAGAGATTAAATGGTGAGACAGAATCGATGAATATGGTAAGAAAATCGAGAAATCGATCATTTAGGCCCATGCCGTAAAATGCCACAAAATGAAGTTCAAATGAGGGTAAAGTTACCACTTTTATGATTAGAGACAGAGTTTTGATGTGTAAGATTTGAGAGCTCGTGGCGAAAGACTCGCTTTCTTCTAGTCTGAGAAGCTGGGGCTTAAGTATAAGAGTGCGATATTATTCGCAACTGAGTTCCGATATCTTAAACAAGAGAGAGTTTGTAGCTTTATATGGTGAGTATTAAAATCAAGTCGCATGGATGAGAGGAGGCAGAAGGTTTTTATCAATAAGCAGAAAAATTATTTGATGTATGGAATCGACACTAAAGGGCCAGTTATGCAGAGTCCACAGTATGGGAGTGTCGATTGTAGATATATTGTTAAATAAGAGAGAAAGTACGATGCAAACGGTATCGAGCAAAGTCGTGAACGAGGTCAAATGTGTAATGTATCAGGATAGCTCAGATGTGCATGTGATAGAGAGAAATTTAATTAGTTATGGATTAAGATCTAGTAATAGGATTAAACACTAATTTTATGACACCCACTATGATATGCAAGAAGTTTGTCAAATCAAAATTCCTATCAGATTACTAATTTATACTCTACTTCACACAGGTGAGTATATTGACTAAACAGAAGTAGAATGAAAAAAAAAGTATCATTCTAGCACTCTAAAAGCAGCAGATCTCTTATTGACCTTAAACTTATCCTATTCCTAGTAAGACTAATAAAAAACTGATTAATTACTATTAAACTGAAGATGGAAAGAAACTAGTTAATTATAGAATCCTAGCTTGCTCGTTATTTCTCTAAAATGCGCTTCAGCAAAAGATATGGAGATGAAAAAAACTATTGAACGCGACGATTTTTCATTAGTTGCTCATTAAATAAAGACTATGCTATGCTAGTTCGATTACTCGGAGGAACAAAGAGACAACGCTTCTGATATACGAGATATCATCGATGGTTAACAAATGGTAAAATGGAACTGAACAGGTCATAGAACATAATTGATACTAAGATCATTATGGCAGTAGCAATATAAATAATTGGAGATATTGGATATATAAATGACGACTCCCTTGATATATACTCTCTGTCCCAAAAAGTAAGTGTTACTCGTATTCCCCATGAAGAGCAACTGAGGTAAGTGTAAGCTTTCATCTTTGAGAGTATATTATTTCGTAGTGAGGTAACTAGGAATACCCTAGGTCTACATAATACCATATCAAGTTTTAAATCCAGATTATTTTAAGTCGACTTGGCAAACTACATTTTTAATTATGGGAGCGTAGTGTTCGATAGCCCATCGTTAGTTTAGCGGATTTTTAGCTATGCTACGATTTTATCTGCTTAGGTTTGGTATTAAGTCTAGGTAGGGGGCCGTGTATGTACCGTTGCATGACGGTAATTCGCTCCGGAGGTTAAGTTTTCTGGAACTGCACGGCGTAAATACTGAACAGCGTAACGCTATCAAATTCGTGCGCTAACAAAACTTACAAGGTTTTTGACACTGAATGGAGACTATAAATCTCGATTCTTTGCTTGTTCTATCATAAACTGTAGAGCATTTATGGGTATGGCGACTCAGATTTTAGTGAGAACGTAAAATGTGTTTTAATGGCCACTTTCAAAGAGGGCCGCGAAATAATGGTTGAAGATGATCTCAAGTTTGTTGGATGTACCATCAGAGTTTCTGCAAAAAAAGATGTAACTAAATGGAAGTTGTTTAGAATGCGTGATGGAGATGGAGACCAAGAGCCGGATAACGTGTCAGAGTTGATGCAGAAGAATACTGGTTTCGGATAAACCAACACAATTCTAATCAGAACTTTAAACTGAGACTCAGATGGTGCACATGCGAAAAATACTGCGCAAAACTAGGAGTGCCGCTCGAAGTCAAATATTATCTGTCGGAATAGCAAGTAAAGCGAACAGTGTGCAAAATCTTTGTGATTCCAAGATTTACTTGAAAGATCTCGAAATGGCGAAACAGATTGTTGCAAGGTATTATTAAAGTTTTATGTAGAAAATCCAGTTTTAGTTCTCATTTAGACCTCATGTACTACTTGGGGAAGTGATGGTTATATCAAAATGGCAAGAAATCACAAAAATCTGCCATGCGTTCCGAGAGAAAAAGCACGTATGAAGCAAGGTAAGTTAATAATAAACACTGAGATTATCTTCGTTTACCTTTTGCAAAGGGTTCAATAGCTCCGTCGGTAATTTTGTTTTAGCATGTGCGATGAGAAGATAATCTGTTACTCTTATACAAGGGATGCGGGGAAGCAGCAAGTGGGTAAGTCTATGTCTTTTAGCAAAAGATGTTCTTGTACGCTCGACCGACCCTCTTTGCATCTGATAAACGGTAGTTTTACATAATTTCCCGCAGAGTATAGTTAGATGACTCTATGAGTCACTAGAATAATACGAGTTGGGAGGTGCCACTTGCATTTTCCCATCGAATAAAACGCCGTACTCAATAACTTCACACTATGCATCTAACGAAATGTGAGAATCCGTCACTTCGATATATGAGGACTTAATCTGGAGCGCTATAAGAATAAAAGAATGACAGATCTCTCAGTAACTTTTATCTCTGCGTATTAGCGCTTCATAAGCAGCCAGATTGAAGGCTCGTGCGATCTCTACCATTGTCTTCTATAAAAGTTTAGAGAATATTAAATGAGGTGAGGTACCTAAGATGTTTGGTGAAGAGAGCGATAATGGAAACAAAGATAAAAAATAAAGAGTATACATCTGTAGACAGAAGAGAGACCAGACTGTTTCAGGGTAAACTATGACTCTTCCGAGTAATACTCTGAGACATGTGAAGAAACGTTGGGAACGACGGTTATGCGTTGGTACCTCCTCCAAGGGTGCGAGCTAGTTCGAGCATTGAGAGATAAAAGAGCAATCTTGTAATATTCAGAGAGAGAGCAAATTTATATCGACTTCTCGAATTACATCCTCTCATTATACTTTGTGGAACAATAGTAGATAGTTAATCTAGTATCATTATAACTGCTACCTAGTCTAATACTTACGAGAGATTATTAGAGCTATGATATGATATGAATTATAGGTTATATATCGTAGTATATATACAGTAGACTTAATATCTGTTACTGATATATAATATTTGAATTAAAGTATAAGAGTCCTAACTCTACCTCCTGAGACTCCTTTAAGTTAGGTGCTGAGTCAACTTACTACTTTAACACTTAACTTGTATATGATATGTTGTAGTAGCATATTCTATGTGACGGGCATAATGTCGTAGAGGGTATCAACGCTATATAATAATGCATGGATAAATGAGCTAAGGGACGCGAATAGTAATAGTAATAAGTACCGTCGCTTAAATGGTCATGAATGTAATGTATCGTGGATGGATGCGCGAGCTGGTTATTAAACAAGAGACTATGACAACAATAGATAATAACTAAAAGCTTATAATTACAGTATCCTTAGATGAATCTTAACTAATATAAGTTACTATTATATAAGGTGCAAGTTTATTGAGAGAGATCGTAAACCTTTTATTGAGAACGGCTTCTTAGTATGATATTATTAAAAAAATATATAGTTTAGATTTTAATTGACATTATATTTGAGATTATATGTTGAACTCGAAGAAATTTAGGTAATAAAGACAGTCATCTAGATGTATAAGGCCTCTATTTTATATTAGACAATTAATATAATACGTTATGTACAAAATATACTTATATACGGTAAGTCCATCAATATAAGGTTCGGTGTAAATGTATTTATGTCACTAGAAGACGGACTAAGATGACTATAACATGATGTTCCAGGAGAGCCGCTAATTAGTAAAAAAGCAGTAATTAAATTAGTTAGATAGCTATGAATGCAGAAAGACCAAGGCTCCGATTGATCTTCACTGATATATATTTTAATAATTAATTAATATACTTGCATCTAAGACATACGGTCACCACACACAACACACATGATAAGTAACCTATTAAGGCATTGTGTCTGTACTCGTGGTGATATCTATATATTATATATATAGTATAGTATGATTAATACTATTATATATATATGACAATATATAATATCTAGTAATTAACGTGATTATGAAGTATATATATATTAATATATTAGTAGTTATATTAGTAATATATATAGTGAGAAAGTATTATTATCCTGATGGGCGAGAGAGTATAATAATTCACTTATCTTAGGTTGTCCTAAAATCATAAAATCATTATGATAAGAGTCTTCCTGCTCCTTAGGGCAATATACACGTAGATTAGACGAAGTAGACTTGACATCACTGAAATTGAACGGAGCTGAACAGACAATGTGCAGGTATGTGAAATATATTGGGGGTATGAAAGCCTTTTAAAAGGTCACGAGAAGAGGCCCAAGAGAAGACAGATGGCATCGAGCAGAATGAAGTCGCGTCGAGATGAGAGAGTTAGTACAGAGCGGAGAGGATGCGGAACGCAAACGGTATAGAAATGAATTAATTAAGCGAATGCTAGAAAACGCTCATTCGCTAATTCTCTTATCTATCGTTCGGTTACTTAAGAGATTCGCATTAGGCTACGCAAATGCACAGATTATTACTTTTCGTAAAAATATTAGGTTACGGGTTATAGTATATCGTATAGAGGTGTTACCGTCTCGTATCTATATAATATAGAGTAATTAGATCTATTATAAAGATCCTATAAGCATATATATAAGGTTAAGACGTCTATAGCATAAGTTAATAGATAAGTAATAATATAGCTAATATGCATGTATAAGCAGTTGATTTATAATGATAGTAGGTTATTACTGATGTTTATAAGCGTGCTTGGCGTTTAATATACGCAGATATACATGAGTGATCCCGGTTTGATTCGTGGTATCTGGTTGGATCTGAACGAGAGTTGAGAGTAAGATGATAACGTGATTATAAGTCGCTAAGTATATATGAAATGCTATACTCAGTCGGAGGGGTACGCTTGGAAGAGATTATAAATTGGGTAGGGCCAGCTCTTATATATATAAATATAGTGTATAAACTCAGCATATATATATATATATAAGATTTATAATGTATATATATATATATATATACGGGAGGTATAAGAAGTATCTAGTCTCGTGAGCGTACGATACGTAGTATACTGCGTATGGTCGTGCGGAGACTAGTACGCGTATAATATATAGTACTGATATAAATATATTATGTTGGAGTTATATAGTCGAGTGTGTCTAGGGTTCATGTGAATAATTTATGAGCTAGGTTATGATAGTATAATAATAGTTAATAATAATAATAATAATCGGGATATAGTAGCAAATTTCATAATAGGTAAAACAGGAATGATACATAGTAAATAAGATAAGTAATAAATCATAATAATAATAGAACCAGACGGAAATTGCTCTGAAGCCTGCTGGGACTTGTTTCTGTATTAATAAAGAAACGTAACGAACTTACCAGATTTTTAAAATTAGTTTTTGTTTGGCTTGTCCGTAGGATACAGCTCGTTTTAAAGACTAGTTTTATTTCAATGAAAAATAGGAGAGATCGTATATTATCTTCCATTATGGCACACTTAATCCTTTTCTCTATTTGGCATGAGAATATATAAAGTAAATTATTTGACATTAAGATGTAAATGAAATACTATAATAATTTACTACGCCAAACCAACAGGAGACAGTCAAGAAGCTAAATTACATTATCAAGCAAGACTATGCATACTTTATCGTGGAATATCGTTTAATAAGCGTCAATTTTAAAGTTGTCGAATATCGTTAGGACTTGTAGTATAAAGCTAGTATTATAATTAGAGACCGCTATAGACTATATATAGGAGTATCGGTAGGTATTAATTATATTTATATATAGAGAGTATAATAGACATATATCTATATATATATAGGTATATAGTAGTATAAGGCTCAATTGTGTTTTGGGGTATCTGTTTATAACGATGAGGATTGTCTTTTGTTACGTTGCAGGATAGGTGATTAAGTTTGTGCTAAGGGCCTGACAATGACCGCATATAACTTTCGTCTAGTGGAGAAGAAGATGTAAATTTCTTGAAATATAAAGCCCTGATGAAATAGAAAGTTCACTGCTTAGGAATATAGGGTGATGAGCGAAAACTTCCATAAAATTGAAATTTAATTTAAATTATAAATCGTTAATTACTGATAGGTAAGTGTGTTGTTTTTTTTTATAAAAGTTAGTTTCTTTGGTTAGTTATATATATAAACTATATAAAATTTATAATTATTTAAGTTTCAATTTAATTTTATTTTTTATAAAAAGACTCAGAAATATTGGTAGGAGCTACCTACCCTAACTACCCTATGTATACCGAACCCTGATATAGTATATATTATATATATATATATATATATATAATATAGTATATAAATATAGTATAGTTAGTATGGTTATTATAGTAATAATATATTAGTAATAAATAGTAATTTGACCAGGTAAGTTAATATTATTAATTATTATTGATATATTTGTAAAGTATTAGTAGGTAGGTATGTATGTATGTAGTATGTTTTTGTTTAGTTAGTTATGTGATATGTATGTATGTGTATGTATTATATTATGTATTATTTTTTATCAGATGAACTTATTATTCTTATATTAATATTCTTTATTTTTTGTAGTGTTTTTTATTTAGTATGAGAAGAGAGAGAGATGGGAGGAGAGAGAGAGAGAGAGACGAAGGAGACGAGAGAGAGAGAGAGCGAGAGAGAGCAGAGCAGAGAGAGAGAGAGAGAGAGAAGAGAGGCGAGACTAAACTTTAAAAAATTTTATTTTATAAAACCTGATAACAATAACTGAACTTTAAATTAATATATCTATTTTAACTATCTAAATATACTTTTCTGAAAGCTCTTTTTAAAATCCTCTAAAGAATCTGGGGAAGCTGTCCTTAAAAGAAGCAATTATTTTCTTATTTTTTTTTCTCCTTTTGTCCGATATTTTTTCAATCCTGTTTTTTGTCCTATCTAATTCACCTTCCTATTTGTTCCTGTCCTTTAAATCTTTTTTTTCTTTTTGTGAAGGCTATAATACAATTATTAAATTCTTATTTTATATTATATTCTCCATGTTTTCATTTCATTTCGTGATGTTGTTGACGACATGCAACTTAAAACAATGTTTTAAATTAATTATATATATATATACATATATTTTATTATATATATATTATATAATATATAGTATATATATATATTATATAATATTAATATATTATATATTATATATATATATATATATTAATATATTTTATAATAATATAGAAATAGAGTATGAGAAGGAGAGAGAGAGACATCGAGAGAGACAGATGACAGATGAGAGATGAAAGCTTAGCAAAAAAGAAATGTAATATCAAAAATAAACGCCTATAAATGTTATTTATTTCTTTTTTTTTTTTCTCGTTTTTATTATTTTTTGTTTATACTATATGTTATTTTAAAATAGATTATTTTTTTGGTAATGCTTGGATTTTGCGTATAGATGCACAATCTTTGTTTAATGCTATGATTTGCAGTATTTAGTTTTTTTTGTGTTTAAATTATAATATTTTGATATTTTCTTTGTAACAAAATTACATCATTTGTGTAAATAAAAGAATATTAGCTAAATTGTACAATTATTAAGGTTGTCATTCTCTCTTATTCTTATTATTTCATAATTACTGCAACAGAAGTAATATGGATAGATGTTTTGCAGAATATTATCTGATTGAATTTTCTTTTTCCTTCTTAATTTCATTTAGCATTGTTAATTTTCGCGTATGTTTCTTAACTATTTTCATTTATATTATTCAACTTTTAGTTCTATCTATTATCTTGTTATATTATTGTGTTCTCTATCTGTCCGCTGTGTAATATGTTGTTTTTTGTCTAATTTCTTATTTTATGTGTATTATATTATATGTGGTTTTTTCTTTTATTTATATAGGATTCTATAGCTAAGATTCATATGTGTATTCTCTCTTCGTTCTCTTCTCTCTCTCTTTCTTAGTCTTGTATATGTTTTATTTGTCTCTATTCTTTCTTGATTTTTGAATTTTATTATTCTTTTATTTGTGTTATGGCAATGTATTATTCTTTATTATATAATACTTTAAAACTTTGTATTATTATTTGACTGTTATGTTATTTTTTTGTATTTGTGGTATTGTGTTGAATTTATTATTTATCATGATGTAGTCTTTTTAATAAGATAATGAACAATGATTCCTTTAATAAGAGAAATGACCACAGCCATTTTCCGCGGACTCTGAGGATCTAATAAGTATATCTTTTTCATTTATTTAAAGGATTTTGATATTCCCCTTTAACTGTGGAGTAGGTGTTTTATGGCTATTGTTAAGTATTATCTGCTGTAGGTTATCGTTATGACTTGCTGTTTGATAATTGATATGTATGTGTATCTTAATAATTGTGATAGTTTAATTTATATCTCTTTTATTTTTTTATGGGATTTTTTTTTCAGTATTTTTGACTCTCTTAAGTACTGCCAATTTCATACTTCTCATTAACAAGATGTGCCTACTATCCGCTTACTGACTTACCAATATTCTTCTTTTATAATGTCATTTACTATAAGTACAGGGTATTAATGGTTTTAATATGATAAAAAGATGCTTTCAATGATCTGAAATCTCTTTCTCTCTCTCGTTCTCTCTCTCATTCTCTTTCTCTCTTCTCTATTTTTGGTTTGTCTTTTTTTTTTTTTCTTTTTTTTTGTTTTTCTTCTTCTCTCTATATTTATTATATAGTATATATATTATTTTATTTATTTTTATTATATTTTATTTTTTTTTTATTTTTTTAATTTTTATATTTTATATTATTTATTTTATTTTATTTTATTTTATTTATTTTTTTTTTTTTTTTTTTTTTATTTTTTTTTTTTTTTTTTTTGTTTTTTTTTTTTTTTTTTTTTTTATTTATTTTATTATTATTTTTATCATATATATAATTATATTATATATATAGTATAGTATATATAAGATTGTAACACTTGTTTTGAGTTGGTAGATAGTTATGAGTAAATGAATACAGTTTATTCAGATATTTAATGAAATTAAAGAAAAAAACTAATTATTCCTAGATTACTTGCAAGTAGTTAATTCTAGATTAATTAAAGTTAATTATTATCCAGATTCTGTCGAATTTATTAAATATTTTGCTTGTTATTTTGATATTAGTTATATTTTATATTATCTAGTTATCTAAGTTAATAAATTTCTATAATTCTATATTTATTGGAATTTAATAATATATATGATATTATTATTCATTCAGACTCGCTTATTTCTTAGGATTCAGTCTTATTTTACTTAGTATATGATTATATATATATACTTTGCAGAAAAGTATATCTAAATGCTTCCGTAATCATGTCTGTCCTGTTTGTTCGTTTTCTTGTTGTTTCATGTTTTTGTTAATTTTTTAAAGTCTTCTCTTCTCTCTCTCTCTTCATTCTCTCTCTCTCTTCATCTCTCTCATTCTCTCTTTCTCTCTTCTCTTCTCTCTCTCTCTCTCTCTTTCTTCTTCTCTCCCTCTCGTCTCTAAATGCTCAATTGTTTTGGCTTTTTGCTCATCTGTTGATGCTTATTTCTGTTAATCCTCTCTCTAGTCTCATGCTCCCCCGTTGTCTCTCTCCTCTCTCTCTCTCTCTCATCTCTCGTCTCTCTCTCTCTCTATAATTAGTATATATATAATATATTATTATATATAGTATATATATATATATATATATATAATATATATAATATGTATATATATAGTATATACTATATATATATATAATAGTATATCAGGGTGTAATACATGGGGTAGGTAGGGTTAAGGTAGCTCCCTACCCAATATTTTCTGAGTTTCTTTTTAAAAATAAATTAAATTGTAAACTTAATTAAATTATTAAAATTTTTAATATGAAATTGTAAAAAAAGAAAACTAGATTTGTTATAAAAAAGAAAAAAACACAACTTACTATAGTATAACGATTATACATAATCTAAATTAACATCTTGGAGTTTCGCTCTACCCTATTCCTAAGAGTGAATTTCGTTTCTATCGGCGTTCTAAGATTTAATTTCTCCTATAGTATTATAATGGTCAGGCCAGCAAACATACCTATCCTGCCAGACGTAAAAGAAAACATCGTACACTTATATATTATATATATTATATATATATATATTTAGTCGCTATATATAATATATATTATTACTATATATATAATTATATATATATATATACTTAATAGTATAGTACGACAAGGTTTCTCTTACGTAGCAAAAGGATGGCAGCAGCAAGTGTTTAAGCTTTGACGTCCTTTGGTTTGGGTTATTAAATATTATTTTTATTACTTCTTATGAGTATTTTCTTATACTATAAAAAAAAAAAAATAGTGCATAATGGAGTAGTATTAGATTTTTTTTTATTGAAAAATATTTTAAAAGCTTAATCCTAAGGACAGAAAACTTAATTTTAATAATAAGCTTAATATTTTACTTTATTAATATCAAATTAAGTCAATGTTCAGAGAAGATTTTCTCTTGTTTATTATTAATTATGAATTATATTATTATTATATGATTATTATTATTATTATTAATTATATTATTATTATAATATTATTATTAATTTATGTATATATATTATTATAGTATATATAATATATGTATATATATATATATAATATTAGTATATATATTATATATATATATATAATATATTAGTATATATTATATATATATATTATAATATAATATATATATATATATATATATACTATAATATAGCCGCTGGCCTAGCCAATTATAATCTCAAGGTACTGCCACTGATATATATATATATATAATAATATATTATTATATTATATATAGGTATATATTATAGTATATAGAAAGATCTATATATAAATATATATATATAGATATTATATAACTATTATATATTATATTATTGATATATTAATTATAATATATATATATTAAACCAATATTGTGTGGAATAATTGCATTTGCGTACTTTGCGAATCTCTATAAGACGCGAACGATAGAATAGAATTAGACGAAGCGTAAAGCAATGCATAATTTCATTAGACGTTGCTTCCGAGTCTCTGCTTGTCTCTCTCTTCGTCTTTCTCTCTCGCCTTCGGTGCCTCTTCGGTTCTAAAAGGCTTCAAACCCCAATAAATTTAATACTTGTCGCAGTCTGTCATTCATATGTCAAGTTCTTGTCATCACTGATGCCAGAGAAAGGGAAACTCTTTCATAATAATTATTGTTTTTTGGACCATGATTAAGTAATTTATACTCGATATATATATATAATATATATTATATATATAGATATAAGTATATATATATGATATATTATACTAGTAAATATATATATATATATATAGTATATATATAATATATAATTATATATATATTATATATATATGTGTGTGTGGTGTGTGTGTGTTGTGGGAAAACTTAAATTTAATGTATTAAATATAATATCAGAAGATCAAAGGGCTGGTCTCTGATCTAGATTATAATTAATTAATCTTTACAAGTAGCGCCCCTGGAGGTGCAATAAATACCCGACCCTTGGATATATATATATTATAGTTAGTATATAATAGTTAGTTATATATATAATATATATATATATTATATATTTATATATATATATATGAGATATATATATATATAGTATATATATATATGATATATTAGTATATATATATAGATATAATTTTTATATATGATTCAGTATATATAATATATATATATAGTATATAGTATATATATATATATATATGATAATTATAATATATATATATATAATATATAAGTTGTATATATATTTAATATAATATATATATACATATATATCATGTTTTATTAGTAAGTGTACTGATGTCATATTTAATTATGTATTGGACTTACCTGAAATTACAAGTTATCTCCTTCGACAAATTGACCCTTGGGAGGTTACATCAACGGTTCCAACGTTCTTCACTGTTCAGAGTAATTACGGAAGTCATTTTCCCTGAAAGTGTGTTTAGTTAACGTGTTACATTTTTTTTTTTTGTTTTCCATCGTCCAAAAATGATGACACTTCAACTTCATTTTCAACTTAGGAAGGAGGTAGAAATCGCACGGAAGCTAGAATCTGCTGTATGGAGGATGTGGAATACTTGAATGTTTTCTTCGCACGAAATTCTTAAATTGAGAGCGCAGTGTCAGATGGCGCGTTATCGTGGTGCAGCACTCACATCGGCTGCAATGTCTTGTTCTGCTGCGTTGAACTCTTTCGATAGTCGTTCCCAGAGACCTCTCTTGTAAAAAGCGTGAATTTACTAGCTCCTGTCCTGAGTACAAATATTATCTTATGCACAATACCACGGCTGTGCAATAAACATAATCAGTGTTTACCTTGGACTTGCTCAAACGTGCTTTCTTCGAACGAGGAGATTTTTTGTGTGCCATTCCGCATTTGCGCGTTTGATTTCAGGATCGTACTCAAAAACCCATGATGTAATAATAACTGTTATCCAAAAAATTATGCTCCATTTCGAGTCTTTCAGTAAATCTGGAAATCTATTGACGTTCGCTTTCTGCTCCAGCAGATAAAGAACTTCGGGCACTAGTTTTGCGCATATTTTCGCATGTGCAAATGGTTCGTTTAAAATTCTATGAACTGCATGTTTTTATCCATAACCAGTGTCTTTCTGCATCACTCTGACACTTATCCGGCGGATCCTCTCTCCATCAGCAGCTCTAACACTTCCACATTTTCTTCTTTATTGGACCGAGATGTCTTCACAACGAGATAGTCTTCAACATTTTCTCGGCCTCTTTGAAAGCTTTACTTAAACAAAACAATAGTTCTCGATAAAATGGCATCCCCATAAGCTTCATTGAAAGAAGCAAATGTCTCAGTGGCAAACTTGTTACGTTTTAAGCAGAATTTGATTGCGTACCGCTGTTCAATATTTACATGCATCGCAAAAACGTAACGAGGATAGGAAACCGCCATACACAAAGATGTAGTGCAAAAACGTAACGGGCTATAACACACGCCTACTAAACAGGATTAGTGCGAAGACGACTTTAATAAATCTGGTTAAAAACTGGTGTATGGGACTATGTGCCTAGGCTATCTAGTTACCCACTCGTATACTTCACGAGGACACATTTACTCGTTGGTTCATGGAATATTCAGTCAACTTAATGTTTGGGACAAGAGGAGTATATGATCAATGTTAATATCTAATTTATTATGTTACTGCCCAAAATGTCTTTATCAATTTGTCTATAGTGACATCTCTTTTGAAGAGATATGTTTCTATCAAAAGGTAACCTCTTGTTTCTAATATTATCTATCAAGGTTAGGATAAAATTATGTTTAGCAACTAAGAATCGTCTTCAAATTTTTTTTTAACTCCATTCTTTGCTAAGTTTTAAATTATTTTATGTTTTTAAACTAAAACGAAAAAATATAATTACTTGCACAGTTATAGATCACATAATTATAATTTTTAGAGAAATAGTAATTAATACTCCTTCCGTGTTACTGATGTAATTTTTAGTTCTGCTACTACAACCAACTACCTCGCTTTCTGATTTAATTTATACTGTTAATTAACAGCAGTTCATTTTAATATTAATTTTATCATTTGCAAGAAGGGTTTAGCCATTTTACTATTACTAATAATCACTGGGCAACGGAAAAATTTTTTTGTTAAGTTTTTTTAACTTCAGTAATGTAATATTACTAATTTTGGGGTGAGAAAAACAAATAGGTCTAGCTTCTGTCATAATCAATAATTTGAAACATGTTATTTTAACGGATTAATAGAAAACGATACATTTAAATTACGTATGCCAGCAACATTGAAAGTGCATTTTAAATATTGTTAATGACAGTTACATTCTAAGAGTTCTAAATTGATGGATGAATACCTGGTAGGTGGTTTGGTGTGAATATTATTATTATTATTATTATTGTTATTATTATTATTATTATTATTATTATTATTATTATTATTATTATTATTATTATTATTATTATTATTATTATTATTATTATTATTATTATTATTATTATT
>JABUQX010003463.1:0-20000 GCA_015478945.1 Trachelipus rathkii | reverse complement strand
TTCTTTAGTAGAAAAATTTGAGTGATACGTTTTTAGTAGATCAATGAAAGAAATTAGGTGTATAGTATTTTTACGTATATGGACAGGTCAAGCTCAATATATGGTATATTATCAAGTATTGTAGGTAAATATATATGTTCTTATCTGATGTTAGTATATTTTTACATACAGTATAGGAATAATTAGTGTATGGGTTTCTAAGATATGATAATTATATAATATATGTAGATGAGATTTATCCATTTATTTCTTTAGTTGTCTATGGGTGATACTAGATATTATATATGACTTATATATATTTAGTTATATTCACAGGTATACTTATAATATATTATGACTACATATGTTATACTATATAATATTCTATTATATACATTAGGGATAACTTATATTTTTACATACAGTATTTTGGTTCTTGTTTATGGATATATGATACAGCATAATGTATATAATAAATATGATATAGAATATATACATATATTATGTTTGTACAACTATATATATAAATCTATATAGCTTTAATTATGTCAAGAATTCCAAAGGCACTGTAATTTTATTAAGGGCCAGCAATATGATTATAATCTAATAAGATTATTAGATTGTTGCTGTATAATCATTATATACTATATATATATATATATAGATTATACCAAAATTTATCGATAACAAAAGAAGTACTTAGGACCGTATAACATAGTACTATATATATATATATATATATATAAGCCTACTTCACTGATGAATAAATATATATAGAATTTCGCTGGCGTCTTCGATTAAGAGGTTTACGTGAAATAGAGGTAATAGGTGATTTAAGATAGGTATGAAGTATATAGAATCAACTAGGTGTAATATAGTATAATCCCATGCATTATAGGCTGATATTATAAGAAAGTCGAAGGTATAATATTAGAATAATAGTGATTATCTGTTATGACTACTTTTCTAGTAACGTCTTATTGGATGATGATTCGTAAGTATATATAAGTAGCTGTTATTAGTATCAGTGTATTAATATATTAATATATATTATTATGTATCAAAAATCATCAATTATCATCTCAGTGAATATACGGAATCATCTACTGGCATAATATCAGTAATAAGAGTAATATACTGGAATGGAATGAAATAGGAAGATAGGTATGATAAACGATGTTATCATTACATAGCTAGTAACCGTTATATATATACTCAAAAAGTGAGGTTATGCTATAAGTTTTTTATCGGGTAACCTATAGGTATATATGTGCTGAGCTTATAATCATTAGTGATGATGAATCCAGCAACTCAACAACGCACATATTTTGACAACCGCAAATTGGCACCCACAACCGGCGTTGTCACTTAGTCATATGCCAAGACGCGCAACTGCAAAGTTCACTATAATCGCAATGCTTCGCAAGTTTTCACATAGCGTAGCTATGTATGCCTCACCGGCAAGTGTTCGGTGTCAGGCTCTAGGAAGTTATCTTTTTCAAAAGATAAGTCTCTTATTTGCTAGGAGCATCAATTAAAAAGCATCTGCTTCAGCTGCTGCGTCTCTCTTCAAATGTCGTCATCGTATCTCTCTTTTGTGAAATTTTTAACTTTGGTCTTTCTCGTCTCGGTTCTCTCTTCATTGGTATCATCTCTTCTCACATCTCTCTTCGATCATCTCGTATGGCTAGTCTGAACACTTTCATGGCATCTCACATTACGTATCTATATCTAAATAGTAAAAACAAGAAATCTCTGACGTGACATATACTACCTGCAGAACTTACGGTACTGATAGTATAATATGAATTACGTACGTTCTCATTGTTATACTCGCAATACAACTTCCAATACTGACACGGACTTCCTTTAGACTCATTATGAAATATCTATGGAATGGAGTATTTCTAGATATTAATATGTTAGAGACATTTCAGCATACTGTCGTCACACAGACTAATATCAAACAACATAATAAAGATGATTATGTGTTCTGTGTATTAGAGAACGTCTTTACAGATTCTTGTGAATAATATGGAGCATCCACCGATCGAACATATCGAAATGTGAATCTATTATAAGGACAGTATGATGATATCAATCAGCTGTAAAACACATAATAATACGCATTACCAGTTAACAAAGGGACTCGAAGATGTGTGAATGAATTGATGTGAAAGAAAGAATCAGTTTCTTTAGTCTCCTCCACGAGCATCGCGAAAGTATGTAAAGTCATGCTCGATATGATCACATTAGGGAAATCGTTTTACAACTAGTTGTTCACCCTACAATAGATATTTGATATTCCTATTTAATATTACAAGCATAGAGCTATGTGATGGAATTACACTAAAATAGATGTGTATGAAAGTTTTGAAAAGAAAATAATATAAGTTGACATATTTTGAGAGTGGTAAGCACAACACAGCAAATATATCAGCGCTTAAAACGCGTCGCTTCTGACGCTAAGCAAACGTTATATATGAGCGTTTTAATGTGGTGGAGAGAGACCGAACATAATTTAAAGAATTGATTGATTTTAAAAGATATTTGCAATTTTACTAGTATACCAGGCGAACAACTTTTCAGCGATGCCCGGAATTAATTTATGACGAGAAAAAAGGTATGAGATTAAGCATGAGAAAATATGCGAAGAATATAGTAATTCTGGAATAGAGAATGCCTCTAGAATGCATACTCTCTGGAACACGTCATCTAACATTACTAATTTACAACGCGAATAACTAACAAGCACTTTAAGACATTATAAGATCAGGAATGTGTCCAGATGGTCTTCACAAGGTGGAGAGAATGAGGGAACTTGAGTCGGCATAAGAGCGTGCTAGTGTGCGAGAACGTGTATTGTATGGAGGCTCCTAGACTTTCTGCGGCATTCGCTACGCTTTTCTGGTTTATGCGCTATTTCTTGAAAACAGTGGGACTAAAGTTGCACTGATTAATCATTAAGTAATTAGCAATTTACTATGAGTGTATGAGCATATAACATAATCTCCAATAATCAATAATATACCGAGTAATATACCTTACAATAAATATTATAAGGATGAATATTACAATGAAATAAATCCAAATATTCTTAAGATAATAAAACTATAAAAGTAACTTAAAAACCAGAAAATTAAAAATAATACAATAATATGAATATAATATTAACTTGCTCTATTTTCATGGATTTTTACTGATTTTTCTACATAATAGTGATTATATAAAGTAAGTTATGTGAATTTTCATGGATTTATTGCATATTTCTTATTGATTCTTCTACATATTTATGTATTATTACGGCATTTCTTTTTATTAAAGTAAGTTAGTAGTTAGTACTTAGTAGTCTAGCAAGATCTCGTAGTATACACGTCACAGTCAGTAAAGTAGTTTATAAACAAAGCAATGGCTAAGATTGGTCTGTATTTATATAGCAGCAAGGAATCCCAGAAAACAGTTCCCGCAACTGAACACGAGGACAGTGGTAATAGTCGATGTAGATTATTATGACCGAGAGTCATCCAAAAACTGCCAACCACCGCGTTGTGGAAAGTTTTTATAAATTTATAACACCCTTTCATAAAATATTCTCACGTGCTAGACTCAGGATCATATGCAATAAATGTCGAGCTTCGACTCCATCTACTTAATAATTTATCACATAGTTAGGTAGTTCCTCGGTAAGTAATGATCATGGCTACTTATGTTTCCTTGCTACAGGTACATATTTAGAGTTAAACTGGTTAAATCAATTAAAATCATTTTATTATTTACACACCTATTAGTAATGGCTATTCGTTAAGAATAAAATATATATATATTAGTATTATATGATTCACTAGAAGGACATAGTTTTGCTAAAAACTCCACTTGAAGGTGATTTTATGGTTACCAGTATATATATAAATAGAACCATACTTGATTACCCAATAAAGATATGATTTCAGGTACCGTACTTATAGCTCCAGCGTAATAGAGCAGCTATAGTCACTCTTATTACGTATTCAGGTATATATATATATATATATATGGTAAATATATATAATATATTCAACGTATGAGCATATTGTAACCTTTATATGAGTAAGTAGATCATAGTAGATGAGTGGCTATATGGTCTTTATCTATAGTCACTCCATTGTATATTGAATGTTGCAATATAGACAAAGCGGATCGGAGATGGACATGACAATCCTTAATACTGCAGGAAGCAATTTGTAATAGAGAAATTATCTGGAGTCTGAATGAGCTACATTGTGAACTGAGTGCGTGCACAGAGATGAGTGGGAAATAGAGTTTATAAAACGAGTAGTCAGGAGAAGGTTGCAAGCGATAGAGAGCAGGTAGAAATTCATATACTTTTACCTAATATAATGACAAAACACAACTCAAATAATTTGAAGTCTATTGCGTGTGCGAGATACAGATTAATCAGGAGTAACGTGATAACTGTGCATATGACTAGTTTCAAATCAATCTACAGATACACAATGACTTAGCACTGAGGTTACAGTAGCAAAAAAATAAGAATAAGAATTGTTTGTGCCTCATAGTCGCTCGAAAGAGTCATATTGTAATTTTAATAATACTATGTCCAGGTTGTAATTGTAACTCTGATCTCACACGTTGAGGACGATTCGTAGCCATGTTATAACGCATACTACGAGAAGTATAATCATGTTCCTGAATGCATTTAGTATGCCCTAAATGTTATAAGTTCTTAAAGTGAAGTTCTAATGTGTAGGATATTTATACTAGTAATAACCCTCGCATTTGTAGAGATGTGAGGAACTTTTGTAGCAGACTCATGAAATTCACAAACTCATCACTAAAGCTAGCATATAACTAAGTTCGTGCGTCTAATCATATTAGTTTTTTATAGAAGAGATTTATTTAATTCTGTTGAGAGAACTCGCAAGTTTAATAAGATAGTGATAAGAGCTGCAACGCAGCAACACAAGTAAGCTGTTTTCTCTTTTGAGCATAATGATTATCTAGGATAAGATAAGTGCTCTATAATTGTCTTCAAAATAGTTCTGTACTATCTTATACTCTCTCATTCTAACGCTATCAAAACTCTCAACTCCAATCTTCTATTATCTTACGACATGAACTACATTATAGCATACTCTGCTGTATGGCTTATACTACTATGAGCTAATTTCAAGCGATAGTCTCAAATCTGTGCTATACTTCTCTATGAAGTAGCCTCATGCTGCGCATCTCTCTATCTCATTACACACGCTCTCGAGAACTTTCTCTAGTCTCATTTAGACGTAGCAGATATCTCATAAGGTGCACATAGCTAAGATGTTGTGACATATATGACTGAGTTATCTGTGTATCGAGTGAGAGATACACTACAGTCCTATTTTTAATACATGTTCTTTATGCACAATTTTTCAATTATGTATAATTAATGTATAATCTTACGTTCTGACTTATATAGTGTCTCCGTAAGAATTTGAATGATAAGTAAGAGGTAATTATTGTGTGTATAGGACTGTTCAATATTATATACACAATGTATTGAGATATAAAGTGAGAGTATTAGTGATGGGAGGATCAGAGATTCATAACTCTCTTGTTAATTCTTATTTGCGAGTTTTTGTTGGTAGTTACCGATATGATATCTTCAATCGAGATTAGATATCACATTATGTAATTCTACGTTCAGTGATTAATCATTGAGACTCGATGAGCTAATTAATATATCTTGAGTGCCTAATATATGTGATATATTCATGGAGATGTTAGTGATAAATTCTGAGTGTGATTACTGTATCGAGAATACCTTATTATTCTCATGTTGCATGATGTGAGTGACAGATCACCCATTATTTCAATATCTTATCACAAGAGAGTAGTGAATGTATTACCTTATTGAGTAATAGTATAGTCTGGATTGAGGACACTATTCTATAACACAGTTCAGTATGTCACACAATATACACTAATATAGAGTTAAGTTCGAATGGCAGAAATAGCGTGTGAGAGATGATGTCACTTGGTACATCCGAATATCAATAAAAGATATTTATCAACACATTCTAATATCCACTATATCAGAGCAGTCTGTATATTACTAATTCATAAAGCTTGAAGACTACAAGATTTTGTCATACTTTTTTTAGCTCTGATTGAATACCCTACAACTAAATTATATACATAGCTTACCTTTATTATTTGTGAGAGAAGTTGCTTCTCATATATATGAGAATGCATTGGGGGCTCCCGGCAACACTCTTATCAAGACATCTAAATGGTATGGTGTTATTTAGTAGTTGTCTGTGCGACTTATAAGATATATTTAACTATATTAAATATAGATGTAGAATTAGGGTATTGTTTTGAATTTGGAATTTTTTTAGGTGAGTAAAGTGAAAATAGCTGAGAGTACCTATAAACGGTGATATATCCTAGCGTTTTAATTATTTGTTATAGTTATAGCTTAATATCAGATGATTATATGTAAAGTCATGGAGTATTTGAGAATTATACTAATTTCAAGAATGTCAGAATCCCTTTCAACCGAACGTAATGAATCTCAGGTTATGAAACTAGAAGTAAAAAACTTCTCAAGAGTGAGTATTGAGAGCCAATCCAAGCATTGAAATTATACATTCATTAATAATATTACGGTTAGGTTGAGGCTACTGAACCATTAACATAAGTTATAATATTTTTTTATTCAGGTTAGTAATCATTATTTATAGCTATGTATAGCATAGTACTCATACTTATCTACTACTAGTTAACTAGTTCTATATTCATTTGAGGCTGAGATTAGATTATATAATATAAGGTATCCAGTAGATTAGTAATATATAGTAGGTAATATTATTTAACTAAGTTTAAAAGAATATTCACCAAATTTTAGATCTATATTTTGGTCTATAGAAAGATAAGATGATGTTAAGAAAGTTTTTTCTTGTATTAAGAGTAATACATATACCTAATAGTATATCAACTATACAATTATGTAAGGGTGACTTAGTTTCAACTTTTAATGACTTATTCTTAACGCTTATCGAAAAACGAGTGGGCAAGATGGTAGAAGTAGTCGATTAGATAGAATGTAATAAAGTGAGAACAGGTTCAAGACGTTACTGCGTGTGTGGCAATTAGTATCACAATATATATAAAGATGACAATGTTTGTTATATATGATAATCATTCACACACGAACTTCTCCCTATTCTCCCAGAGGACGTTCCAAGAAACCCTAGAACAATTTAAGAGAAGGATGTTTAAGAGCAATAACTTACAACGTGATTTATATATCAAGATAGTACATAAGCGTGTATTAAGTCAGTTTCCGAGGATAAACCTGTATACACAAGTGGATTGATCAACAATCCATAGTATCCATAATCAATCAGTATAAGAGGATAATGTATCATGGGGTCGTTTAACACTAAAATCCTTGCGATGATATAGTTAAGCTCTCTACATAGCAATTAGCGATAATTTCGGTGCTAGTGAATAGTGTACAAGAACCGACGTGAAGGAACCGATTAGCATATCTATAAAGGGCGGCTGTATCGAGTATAGGAGACAGAACAATAAATTAGTAGGCCGAAAGAGAATGCATTCAGTATAAATATATAACATTCTTTCACGAGATTGGAGTTGCCCATAGTATTAAATTGGCGAAGGGATGATGACATAATCTATTTTGGATGTTAACTCAATATAAATAAATAATAATCTGATAATAATTTTAGGAGTATGACTAAGATTTTTCATTTGCGAAAAACTATCAGAGGAACCCTACCCTCTTACTAGGTCATCTCACCTCCACGCTCCGGCCCGTCGCTAATGCTTGCGGTCCGTGGTGGGAAGTGTTTTTCTATGTTATTGAGAATATAGAGTAATACGGACTCACATATTCGTGTAAAAAATCTTACCGAATATAATAAAAGAAAAGATACTCCATAAAACAAAGACTTTCGAGAATGAGACTAAAATGCACCAATTGAGTGACACTTTATAGTACTACAAAGTACACTACGATAATAATGAATCGAAATTAATAATACACGAGTATATTTATATGTGGTCGTGACAATAGGACGACAACTTAATAGGTGGAAGATAAACTACTTAGGAGAAAATACATACACTAGGGATATGTGACATTCCACGTGAGATTATAAATGGAAATAATCATAATCACACTACCACTATCAGAAGACTCCAATCACACTAGACGTTATCAACATATATTAATAATCCACATCGAGATATATTTGCAGGTGAAAAATATAGGATAGGAGTTTCGTCTCGTGGGCAAAAATTCATCTAATTCCAAGAATGAATATATAAGTGATCATTTGAGTGCAAATAAGGGATCAGTATACATATGAATAAATATATGAGATAATACACAATTTAAAGGTATCCCCATCCATTTATAGATAGAGGATATAATTGGTTTTCTATTATTTAAACTATATTATAGTAGATATTCGTCCTGTGTTAATTCGTGAGAGAGAGAGTGAGAGAACTGAACATCAGAGTGAGAGCCAATCTACTCACTTATATCATCAAATGAAAATTATTGCATTCACTACATTATATAAGAGAGTACAAATATGCACTATCCTACTATAAAATGTGAGCTATCTTTTGCTTATAAAGCAAATTCACGGCAATCATATAGTCACTAAGATCGCGACGTCATCATCTGTATCATAGACAATATGTCCATAATATACTATTATAGCTAGTATAGTATTTAATTTGGTTGGTATCGAATCTAAGGTACTTATGCAGTGATTGTGGTGGATCTATACGGCATTGAAGATCGTTAATGATACAATAGTTGTTAGATATAAAGGCCCTTAGAGTAATAAGCTGTGTACTATACTGGATGGATATATGTGGTTGTAAGTATGTGATATGATAGGTATAGAAGAATAATATTAATAGTTAAAACAGTATCCATCTCTGCTTAGTGAGCGACTTGAGAAAATATGACCAAATATATATTTAATTAAAATTACTAAGAGTGTTGAGGGGAATAATATAGAATCATTGGGTTTTGGATACTAATAGGCCTTTCATTGAGATTCATTATATATAATTTAAAGGGGGTCGAAATTTTAGAAACCGTATTCCACACCCTGCACTGAGTTAGTACAGAAAACTATGTGATTTGCTAAAATATTTTGGTTAGGCAATCCCCCTACCCCTCGCATGACCCCTTCCTTATAATATGAATTAGAAATTTAACATAGGATACTGTAATTATATTTATTTCATACTTTAATATTATATATGTTATTATATAATAATATATTAGTTTTAGTATTTCAATTAGTGTGAATATACTTGAAATATTAAAGAAAATATTTCTTGTTGACCACATGAATCACCAACAAATCTTATCACTGACAACAAAGCTTTGAAGAGCCACTTGAAAACTCGTAAGCTACAGAATCAAAGGTAGAGTTCAAAGAAGAGTGATTGTGAGCATAAGAGAGACATTTGTGGATATATCATGAATAGTTATGTCAATAGGCTTTTAATATAAGATAGTAATTCAAAGTGAAAGTGCGGATCGGAGTTCACTAAACTAAGTATGTAGCTGCGATAGCCGAAATTTTGGCGATCACGAGTGAGTCATTTATATTATGCAGTATCATTAATATAACAAGTAGTCGCGAATGTGAGTTCTCTGACTTTCACGATTCCATTCGTGCACATAAGTAAGTATTTTACACAAAATCAATGGAATTTGGAACTTAACTCAGTATTATTATTACTTACGAGTGGAAGTGAGTAAACTTATATAAATTAAATTTATCATAACCATATATCTTATTATGAAATCTTAACATCTACGGAATGAGGGAAAGCCTTCTCAGCTAGATCTTGTAAGCGAATAGCAAAAATAAGGGTATTCCTTGGCTCATTCTTTTCTCATTTTTTGTCATTTATAAAGAAGTTATTATGTCATTTTTGATATGCTTGATATTAATAGTATATCTCACAATGACAGCATAAATATTTTCGTCTTGGAGAAACTCCTCTATTCTGTTTGTCTTAATCTGCAACTGACTAATTCTACATTAATATGTCTCATAAAAATCTATGTTTTTTAAATTTGTACACCTCTATACAAGCTGCACGAATCACCGATAGGTAATGTATCTACCTACTCCATTCACACCAGTAAATTACTGTACATCAGAAGAGTGTGAGTAAGAGCCATATAATTTTGATATAGTTACCTCATAATCATTTCATTAGTAAAGTGAGGTGAGAAAGGTCTCTCCATTACGTCATGATTATTATACTTATTCCTATCATAATCCTATTATAAAAATTAAGGGGTTTATCTATTGATTATGTTTCTATGTAGTTTTAATTTTTATGTAAACTTTGTAACCATAATTATGCATCAATCATCATACCACAATTCATGGTTAGTATTAGTGATATTTCTATATAGGAAGGAATTGAATATCATTATTATTAATAACTTCTCTTATCAATAAATATTTCAGTAGTTCTGTAAAGAATTGGTATCATTGTCATGAATGTATGGATTTTGATTATGATATTAAAGATATTCTAGGTGGATGACATAACTCTATGTGACTTAAATCATTCGTGAATTGCTATAAGTATAGTTAAAGACATAAAACTGATAATGAATGGTTGAGAGCTAGTAGAATTCTGATAGTATATCTGTTGGTCTTATTATATACCTAAAAGGTGATGGAGTAATTATGTGGGAAAATGAGCCATTATTTCTGTGTTAGTATAACCAGCTTGAAAAACAGTCAAATAGTACAATGATTTAGAATAATCTTGAGCGAAATAAAATGAACATGCAATTTTTTGTTCATTTTTTGAGAGTTTATGAGATGGAACTAAAATTCATTGCCTTTATATTAAGCGTGCAAGTAAAGATAGATCATGAGATGTCAAATAATGTATCATTGAGTGTTTTTAGCTGAGTGTGTCAAAAACATGACTCCTTGAGATTGTATCGTCGTGAGATATAGTATCATAGAACAGATATTTCTCACTAAATGTACATGGGTTCTGAGTTCATACGATTTTCAAACGGAAAAACGCACGATCTCGAATTTTAGGTAGACGAGAGAGAGAGAAGCATGCTAGGATATATGCTGAAGTTCTTTACTATTCAACAGCAGCAAGAGAGTGTGAACAGCGTTAAAGTTTAATATTTCTAGCCATAGAGAAGAAAACACACAATCAAACTAGCTAGCGAATATGAGGCTTGTGTTACTTGTTTGAAACAAACATCTATGTTAGGGAGCATATTTTATTGTTTTTTTCTCTATCCATTTCTGCTACAGGGGCTATTCTGAACATTTTATCTAATCCTATCAGTTTCGAATTTATGTTCAATAATATGATTGTGTGTGAATTAAATTTATATCTTAGTTAGATAAATTATCGATACAGTTTACATAACATTTTTTTCAATATAACGTGAGTAATTTGTGGTGTATCACACTATTCCTTTTAGGATTAATAAGAAAGTTAGCGTACATGACTGTTTAAAAAATTTGTTTCATCTTATAAATTGTGTGTCACGCGTGGGAGAAATTAAGCATGCACTATACAGTTTATAGAGCTAGAATGTATGAAAGAAAACGAAGTTAAAAATGTGTTCAGCTAGTATTCCGAGACCTCTTTTATTAGTACCACAATTCTGACAGATTATGACGACACACACTCTCCGAGATTGGGTCTCAAGTTAGCGAAACTGATTTCACTATATCACTTTTATTATAAACAAACAAAATTACGCAACATATCAGCATCTTAAAGCATATAACTCGTGTCCAACTTATATATTATGATTGTAGTTAAATTCATTTCTCACACCTCTTGGAAATTCAGAGAGTGGTTTTATAGAGCAGGTGAGTGATATACGAACTCATATGAAGGATAGCTCGATTCTAACTTATAGCGAGAATTCTTCATCGCAGCAAAGCACACATGCAATATATTGCGTAATGTATTATTAGTTGAGAGCGAATCGTAGGGCACTCCTAGGATATGTGCGTCACTAAGATTAGAAAAAAAAGAATCCAACTCCGCGTTGGAGTAGATAAACTCGGTGTAATTTTCGTGAACGTGCAAATAGTACGAAAAAAAAGACTTGAGACAAAAAAAGTGATATAATATTATAGGGATTATATACCAAATAATAATATAATAATAAATAATAATAATAATGCACATAAATATAATATATATAATATTAAATAACTAAATAGATGATCAATATAAATTATTCCGTTAGATAAACCCTCAAAATGTAGACTTTGAGAATGTGATCTTTTATATGCAAGCAATTTTATACTCAAAAATTAAACCTAAATAGCCTAAATCGGGTGAGTGTGTCTTATATCAAATTAAAGCTGATAATAGTTTGTAGCACGAGGGTTTTGTAGATGATCCTGGTTTGACAATAAGAGATTTAAAAGTGGGGATTGAAGTGGACCTCCATGTTAACTTATATGTTACGAATAAATAATTTATTAAAAGAGAAGAAACTATGACAAAAAACTAAAGAGAATCATATTAAACACCTATGTTTGCCATCTTATTATCCTCAAAATTATAAATCTAGCATCGAGTTTAATCATATAGAAATCACTCTAGTTTGTTTACTCATCTTCTATATCTAATCTACATTTTTTATCTTCTATTTTAGAGGCAGAGATTATTAAATTACAATCTTATATATCATTAATTTTTATTTGACATATGGAAATATATTATATTTCACTTCTTTGTTCAAATATATTGATAATAAAATTTAGAATAACTAGTTATGTACAATAGATGATACATTTAGAGAACTAATAGTATATACCTTAGATAATCTTATACTTAGAAAATATGTTAATAGCTACTCACTAGCAAGCTATATAATAGTGATATCATCGCTATTTCCTATATCATATAACATGAATTATTATTTATGACAGGAATAATTATTGAAATTTCTCCAGTTAAGAATATAAATTACATTAATTGAAGTGTAACCAATAATCAACATTTATTTTAGATGACGATGTGTCTAAGAATACTACGTGATATGAGAGTGCAAACCAGTTATTTGTAAAGAACACATCGAAGGAGACTACACAATAAACATATAATAATTATAACTCTTTTATAATGCACTCCTTATATAAATTCTTACAATCACTATACACACACCAATCATTGATCCCTGCACAATCACACATCTAGAGTTTCACGAGGTACTGAGGAATACTTTCGAGTTTATGATATAATTATATCAAAAGCAGTAATGTTATTCGTAAAAATAAAGATAAGCAATAAGATAGTAACAGAAACATTACACTAGATATTGTATGAGCCCTAACCAGCTCTGAACAAAAAAGCTCCACGGAGTGAATATCGTTTAGTGTCCCTGAAATTCGGAATCGTGAGAGCACTGCTGTAGCTCAAGTTCAGGATGATTATTGAGAGTTAAGTGTATAATTATCCCGTAAGCCGATAATATTGAACTTAAACATCATACGGAGTAGAAAAGCGAGCAAAATTTCGAATATACACTGTCTTGAGAACATATATACATATAGTTGATTCGAACTAACAATTTCACAACACTAACTAGATTGAATATTAGAAGTTATTATCATAAAGAGATGATAATAAATAACATCGAGTAAAATATCAATCGAGCCGAGTGAGATTCCGATTCACAGATAAAATCAGCCGAGATTACCATATTTCTAACTATCCTAACCGATAAACAACAATCGATCTGTGATGATAGACAAATTCTCAGTCGAATAATAAATATAAAATATATACAAATAATGAAAAATTACTCGTTTTAAAACTATGTGCTATATTTATTAATATATCGTACTTAAACAGCTATATACTATAATTTTTAGAAGCTATTAGTAGCTCCTCAAAATGCAACGTACTAGTGGCATTAGTACATCATTTATAATTATTCACTACCTGCAACTAAATGCAAGTATATATTATCTATAACTATTAGCTAATTTAAATTCTTTTTAGACTGAGTGTAATATGCTCTCTATCACACTCCCCGTTATTATTTTCATAGATATCCTTGACCAACATAGTCAACCTTCACTCACAACTACCAACATAGTATGAATGTTATCGATTGAATTTATTTCTATTATCTGACGAGAGTTCAACTGTCTTCGCATGCGGCTAATTGCAATTCTGGATTTTGGTCACAACACTCAGACTCTAGAGCTCGTAAACCATTCAACCCTTGGGCGATGCTCGTACACAGGTATTCATCTGAATATATGTATTCTATATGTGGTGATGTGTGTCAGCTCTAAGCTTCTAAGTATACTCATAAATTCTTGTACATCAATTCCATTAAATGGGTCTGTTGAGTTGGAAAAGTCGTGCGAGTCGAGTTGTATCATCTCCTCGCTAACAACTATGATTCAATACTACAGTCCAGTGACATAGTTCACAAACTTAGTGCACCTTTAACATGCATAGTTTTTGTATTCGGACAAAGTTTCTAATATTTTGCTATCGATTTCTTTTTCACTCCCACATATCTGTCTTTGCGCAGCTATAGATATCGGTCGGTTAAAGAGTATTTCCACCTCATCAAGTTGCGCCTCCACCATCAGTTTTCCTATATTCTCTACACGCTTGGATTTCTGGCGCGTTGATGTAAATAGAATGACAAGTATCGACCTCATGCTCTATGGGGTCGCAACTTTGAAATGTGTTCACATTGAGACACAATGTGGTGGCAAGTGTATTCCTTTCCTGAGTGAGCACACATTTCGCCTCTCTCACACTACATCTTCTATCGATCAGTTATACCTTCAATACTTGTGGTGTTCTGAGTCCGTAGCACGTCGTACTCTTTATTGTATGGTTAAGCTTACGAGAAATTATGTAGACGTGATCGTTAGCCGATAGTATTCTTAGCTACGCTCTTCATATCCTGAGATATGCGCATTTACTATATGCGCGAGAGTATCGCAATCGAGGAGAGTTCGTACAAATGCTTAGTTACTATTCTAAATCTATTGCTACTCTTTTATATTCCTATTTAACTAGACGCTCCCTTTGTGATGACTTCTTGGTAATGAAGATTCGGTATTGTATTGTTAGGTAAGTTATCGATTATTATATAGTGGGCCTTATTCCGACTTTTATTCTTTTACCTTTTGCTTTGTAGTAATACATCTAATCCGATCACACTACATCGCAATTTATATTAGGCAAGCCCTTCAGGGAGTGATATTCGTGTTAAGTCATACGTGTCCTGGAATTATAGCTTGCCCCAAAGAGAGTGATCTCAATTGTCACATAGTGAAGTTATTATCTTACTTCCGATGGAAAGTATTTGCTACAAGTCCAGGATTCTCTTATATATCATGTAATAGATGTTTGTCATGCATATCTTCAGAAATATCTTCTAGTCAGCGTAAAGTGCCCAGGCAACAAAATCAGTTGTGTATATTCTATTTGAAGTATATTAAATATCAATCTTTATTCTCTCTTCCTCGACTATCCTAACTTCCATATCGCCTTCCTCAGGTGTATACTCTTTGGAGAGAGACCATGTCATTCAACTACTCCCCCCCTTCATGCAATAATCTTTCAGTAAAACTAGATTGTCTTACCATATCATTATTTTCGTGCGGATATGGTCTCATTGAACTACTACGACATTCATACTCAACTCGCTTCATTAGTGAGACGGACCTATCACAATGTGTAAGTTATCTAATTCAATTACACTACTATTAATTACACATCGCCACATTAAACGAAACCGAGATAATCTTGCTATATTACTACAGGTAGCACCATCTCTATCCACATATTGTTTATTTTAGTGACTGCAGACATCTATGAATACCGGTAATTACTAGAATGTTATTATAGCGACATCTATTACTTCCTTCTTTGCTTACTGCACTCCGAGTTCCAACAACACTCCAACCAGCACTTTCGTCGATACATGTCTTAGGCAGTGGAGATGCTATGCTCATTCGTATCAAACACCATTACTACGGTTTTATGTTGAGGCTCTTTTAACTAATTACACATCATATATATTGCAACTTCGTTATTCAATGTTTCGCGATCCTCCCTTCGTTTGTGTGGTGTGTTTAGGTATATTGACTCCTTTTATCGATCTCGGCATCTGACAGCCTAACACGCACTTACAGACCTTCTCTGTTCTTAAGTGACGCACACTAATGTAGTAATAATATAATCGAGTCTCAAACGTTTTTTTCTTCTGCGTCACTAGTCTCCACTTTTCTTTCATATATCATAAGTGATGCACTCACATGCTGGCATTTTAAAAAAACATATATTCCAAGGCACATTACTGACATCATGCGACGCGTAGCCTTACCTAACGGCGTTTGAATCCTCTCCGGCTGTCACACGACCGATATGTATATATATGTCGGAAGAGAACTTACTACTTTTCAAAACTAAATGCTATGTTGCTTGCTCAGATCCAGCAATTGGGCACATTCAATACACATAGAAACACTTTAACCACAATCGGTGCTTCCATATCTTGCTCTTCTCTATTCGTTCTATTATATTCTCGCTTGAACAATGTCTGAAGAATATATTCAGTAAACGTGATTAATCAAACACTATCTACACTATATAACAAAGACTTTACTATTTCAGCCATCCTGCCTCTCAAAGCCCGCTTTATCACATATCATCCTTGAATACACATCATTTCCTCTCTGCTCGTCAAGTAAGTCGTTGCAATTACTCTCTATAGCCTCTCATATGATTACTTTCAATTTCTCTCTGCGATTATCGCATAATCAGAATTCCTTACTGTCAAGTGGGAATACAAATCATCAACCTGATCCAACAACACTAATCATATGGATATTTTACTTTTTTCACATCGGCAATCACTACACTTCTGTCTAACTTCAATTCAATTATTCATACGCTGTGTACACCCAAAAAACTTCTCCTCAAGCGTCGTAACTACATATATCATTAACATTACCGAATTATCTTACATATGGCCACATTATCATATATCTCATCGTACAGCTCCTTCTCTTTCTCTCTATATAGGCTCAATCTTATATTAACTGATACAATCATTATTACAACTATATTTGATATATACACACTTTTAATCATTACACCCTGTCATAAATCAACTTTATTTTTGATACTTTCCCTCTCAATTGCCACTGTTCATTCTTAAAAGCAATTAAGCACGAGGCTTTGCACTCACCTAGCCTTACCTTTCAGTCTATTAATACTATTATATATCCTCTCTTTTTTCTTCCTTATCTTATTCTATTGCCTTCTAATGCCTCTTCTTCCTTCTTCTACTCAACTTATACTTCTTCTTCTTCTTCATTTCATTTATCACTATCATATTTCTTCTTCTGACTCAATAATTCTTACATTATACATTCTATCTTTTTCCTATCTATTTACCTTTTACAATTTTGTCCAATATCTATTAATATTATATCACTTATAATGGTTTTGTATCTTTATAATTAAATCAAATAAAAATTAAGTTTGAATTAATAATTTTCTATACATAAGAAACTTCTTAAGAAATGGAGATAGATGAATTTTCACTTAAATTTACACCATTCAATCTTTTATCTAATTTGGACACGCTTTTTAAATGATAAGAGAAAATATACTTCCTCTCTTCTACTTTCTGAAATTTTATTATTATTATATTATATCTTGTTCACTTCCTCATGAATTTAGTATTCAAGATAATAATATGCTGATTATAATAATATATATATATAGAACACATATACTATATATATATAACTTTTATTTCATTCAATCACTCTTTACCCTAATTAAATATCTTGCCGGGTCCATCTCCAGTCTCTCCTCATACCTTTCGTTCTTTTATAATATAACTGTAAATACTCCCAATTAGAATGACTTTTCATTACTAAATACGAATTGATAATTCTCATCTTTATATTCATCCTTTCTTAATGTACTCTCGTTTTTCCTATCTCTTACAGTGACACTCTGTTGTCGACATGATACGATTGTATTCACCACATATATTATAGCAATGAGAGACTTAGACGTATCTGTATAGGGACACCTTGAAGAACAACCATGTAGCAAGATCACACTGAAAGGCTTTGCGAGATTATGTAACCTCTCTAACTCATAATCTATAATCACTACTTTCTAGATATCACAAAAGAATTGACGAGAGATTAACTGAGTATGTGTAAGCCAAAGTCACTGTTCTCAATCCCTGGCCATCGGTTGAGTAATAAGATAACATATCCAAATACACTTATGTCTAAGATTTAAAGCCTTGAAATAACACTACTAGATTGATCGTATAGAAACTTTAAATTTTATAGAGACACTCAAATAGCACTCAAAGAGAGGAAGAAGGACAGTCCTAGTCCTAAATGAGGCACGCTAATGCTGTTTGATCAACGGAGTACTACATCACTATGTATTTAACTTCCTTAGAGGCGACTTTCCTTTGTCTCACTCTTTCATTAATATTCTCTACATAACGTGTATATACTTCGTCTTCGATAATATACTCAATTTTGCGAGCTGATACTGAGTACATCATCTCTCGCCTTTGCTCTTCCCATCTACTACCAGGGCACTCCTCGAGCTAGACGTGTAATCTTATCATTTCTTTCAATGCAGTTGTAAATGTTTAAATAATCTAAAGGAAAGAACATAGGAAAACTCATTTTCGCTTATCATTTTGTTTTTGAGAACTCTATCGTATATCTGCATCCATTCTTGTGAATACATTCGTTGAGGTTGCTTCACTAAACAGTAACTTAATTCCCATTTTTTCCATTACTACCTCTTCTGAGCATAGTCAGAGGGTTATTTTTGTAATCCATTTCCCTTTTAAATCCGAAGCCCGTCCTAGGAAGCAGTTTTTGGCAATATAGTGTGTGGAGTCACTCCAAGTACCGCTCGGTCATTTACTTAGTGCTTTGAACGCTTTGTTCCGTTTTCACTTTTTTCTAAACGTGCTCTTCATTTATCTCCTTTTATTTTTGGTTACAGTGGTATGACCTTATTGATGGTTTATTGCTCATTTTGCGTATTGCTTATTTTACTTATTTACTGCTTATTGCTATTGCAATTTGCTTATTTTGATGTTTTTTTGTGCTTATTTTGCTTTTTGACTCACTTCAACGTACAGGGTTTATCTTTCAGGGATTGTACTTTTGATATCTTTCTTGTTTTTCACAACCTTGAATTAGATAAGCATTCTTGTTTGTCCATATGCCTTTTTATTATCAAATTTCAAGTGTTGTGATGTATTATTTTGTTCTTAAGTTTATTCTGCCATATATACTCTGTTGTGTCCTCTCCATAATCATTATTCTTCTTGTTTTTTCTTTCCATTTTCTTCTCTTCGTATCGTGTGGAGTTAGCTCCTTGATTCTTAGACCGTGTTTTCTTGATTGTGGGGGTTGGGTTTGTTGGTTCAGCCAAACGTTTCTGTCGAACCCTGCTTCCTCCCTTAATCTTTATTACTTATGGTGACGTCCTTTGTGGGTCTGATTGTTGATTGGAAATTCCTTTTGTTTAATCTTCTATTGGGATTGGTTTGCTATATTTCTGTATTATTATCTGTGTTTTGATATTAAAATCTATTCCCTTTTTTTTGCTTGCTAGACTTTATTTTAAAATATTTCTGGTCGTTTTCTTTTTTTACTAATTTCAATCGATCAACAGAGAACTTTATATGTCTATTACTTTTCTTGTTTTTTCTAGGAACTGCTTTTCTTTTTTTAACCTGGGTGAACAATGATGAATGGGTTTATTAATTTATTTTTTCCCTAAGTTACATTATATCTTCTCTCCCCAAATATATATATATTTTCTTCTACTCTTCTCTCTGACTCTTTCATCTTTTTCTAACTCTTAATCTATCTAGCGGAGGTACAATATGCACCTCAGCTCAGAATTCTCCCTACAACGCTCTT